>CAUYON010168874.1:0-12774 GCA_963573935.1 Arctocebus calabarensis
GGGCGCCTGTAGTCCCAGCTACTCGGGAGGCTGAGGCAAGAGAATCGCTTGAGCCCAAGAGCTGGAGGTTGCTGTGAGCAGTGTGACGCCACGGCACTCTACCAAGGGTGATAAAGTGAGACTCTGTCTCTACAAAAAAGAAAAAAGGTGGGACACTCCTGCAAGAGTAAGGAGGGGAATAATATGACTAGATTTGCATTTTTAGTTTATTCTGTCTGTGTGTGAAGAACATATTGTAGAGGGCGGAAAGAGTAAAAAGTGGGAGACCAGTGAGAAAGCTGTTACAGACAAGGAGAAATGATGATGTCTTAGACTGGGATGATAGCAGTTGAGAGGGAGAAAATTGGATTTTGAGGTGTACTGGGTAAACATAATTGCCAGAAGTTGATGATATTTTGGACATGGAGGGTGAGAATGAAGAGAAATCGTGGACATCTCCATAGATTCATAGATAACTAGCAAAGGTACCAGGTTACTTTCCACCTGGCTGTTTTGGAGGAGTGGGTTAGCTGCTCTTGTACAGGTTTAAATTGGCCTTACGGTTTGAGTAAAACATCAACTTGGAAGCTGTTAATGAAAGGGCATGAATAGAAGAGATTGTGGCATTTCCTTATTTGGGCCAGACCCCAACACCACCTTTAATGGGATTGTAAGGATGCGTTCAGGCTAAGAAAAATGAAAATGTTGGTGACACCTGTGGCTCAGGGTATAGGGTGCCGGCCCCAGATACCAAGGGTGGCAGGTTCAAACCCAGCCCCGGCCAAACTGCAACAAAAGAATAGCTGGGCATTGTGGTGGGTGCCTATAGTCCCAGCTACTCGGGAGGCTGAGGCAGGAGAATGGAGGTTGCTGTGAGCTGTGTGATGCCATGGCATTCTACCAAGGGCAATAAAGTGAGACTTTGTCTCTAAAATAAATAAATAAATAAGAAAAGTGAGAATGTTATCCATGTGTTTATGGAAGCCTTCTCTGTACTTGTTGGCAAATCAGAGATAATATTTTTGAGGCCTAGTCTTTATTCCTACAGAAGTGATCATTTTCTCACATGTAAATGGAATTTCACACTTGGAAAAGACTTGACATCTCCTAGTCCAGTTTATAAAATTCTGTTTTACTACTTTTTCTTGAGAAAGAGTCTCACTCTGTCCCTTGGGCCAGAGTGCCATGGCATCTGCCTAGCTTACAGTAACCTCAAACTTCTGGGCTCAAGTGATCCTCCTGCCTCAGCCTCCCAAGTAATTGGGACTACAGGTACCTGCTACAATGCCTAGCTAATTTTTTTCATTTTAAGTAGAGATGGGATCTTGCTCTTGCTCAGGCTGGTCTCAAACCTGTGAGCTCAGGCTGTCCACCCACCTTGGCCTCTCATAGTGCTAGGATTACAGGCATGAGCCACCACACCCAGCATATAAAATATATTTCCACAATTTTTTTTTTGAGACAGTCTCACTCAGTCACCCTAGGGTTGAGTGCCATAGGGTCATAGCTCACAGCAACCTCAAACTCTTAGTCTCAAGGGATTGTCTTGTCTAAGCCTCCAGAGTAGCTGGGATTACAGGTACCCGCCACAACACCTGGCTATTTTTAGAGACGGGGGCTCGTACTTGTTCAGGCTGGTCTTGAACCTATGAGCTCAGGCGATCCACCCACCTCAGCCTCCCTGAGTGCTAGGATTACAGGCATGAGCCACTCTGTCGAGCCTTTTCCACAATTATTTATTGAGCTCACACAACATGCCTGACACTAGGAATATAAAACAAATAGAAATAAGGCTGTATAGGTTTATTTAGACAATAAAACTGATTGAGCACCTTTGTGCCAGGACTGCTTCAGCTACTTCAGATGCAAAATTACAACCAATCCCTAACTTTGGAGTTGTATGTCGACAAGCCTTGCCACTGAGGTCAGCTGAGCATAGTAACAGGTTTAATTTTGGCAGGAGAGAGCCTGACTTATTCATAACATTAGATAAGAGATGGTGAGGGCGGCGCCTGTGGCTCAGTGAGTAGGACGCCCACCCCATGTACCGAGGGTGGCAGGTTTGAACCCAGCCCTGGCCAAACTGCAAATAGCTGGGCGTTGTGGCAGGCACCTGTAGTCCCAGTTACTCGGGAGGCAGAGGCAAGAGAATCGCCTAAGCCCAAGAGCTGGAGGTTGCTGTGAGCTGTGATGCCACAGCACTCTATTGAGGACAATGAAGTGAGACTCTATTTCTTTTTTTTTTTTTTTTTTTGAGACAGAGCCTCAAGCTGTCACACTGAATAAAGTCCCATGCCATCACAGCTCACAGCAACCTCCAATTCCTGGGCTCAAGCGAGTCTCCTGCCTCTGCTTCCCAAGTAGCTAGGACTATAGGCGCCCGCCACAACGCCCGGCCATTTTTTGGTTGCAGCCGTCATTGTTGATTGGCGGGCCCAGGCTGGATTCGAACCCGCCAGCTCAGGTATACGTGGCTGGCACCTTAGCCTGTTGAGCCACAGGCGCCAAGCCTGAGACTCTATTTCTAAAAAAAAAAAAAAAAAAAAAAAAAAGGTGGTATATATCCAGTAGACTTACTGGTATCCTGCCAACACCCTGATTCTTGTCCATCAATCTTCTGTTTGTAGAATTGATAGGAGAGCACTATGGGGTAGAGGGCCTTAAGAGGGGAAGCAGTCATTATGTCCTCAGGGCCCAGATGTTTAGGAATGTAAATCATAAATCCTATGTAAAACACAAAAGAAAGTAAGGGAACAGAATATTGGCAAAGGCAGGTGATATTTAAACTATAATTTCTATTAAATGGATAACTCCCTTGTAGGCTTATAGTCACACAAACCAGATTATATAAATCCACAGGGCAACCTGAATGCCCCCTCTACCACTCCCTTCTCTCAATCCCGTGAGCCCAAATGGGCAGTTAAATAAAATGTGTGCAGCCTCATGATGAAACTGTCAGGTTCCTTATAAGTGTCAGGACTGAGGGTACTGGTTGGCTTGCAAGTTTATGGCTCCAGAGTAGGGAAGGGTGGGAGTGCAGCACTGGTGGGTCCATAATCCAGCTCTCTGATGGCAGGAGCGAAATGACCTCAATCTTGCGAAGCCCTCAGGCTCTCCAGCTCACTCTAGCCCTGATCAAGCCTGATGCAGTTGCTCACCCACTGATTCTGGAGGTAAGAACAAACCCTCTATTATAAGCTCTGGGCATTGCTACTGTTTCAGGTGTTACAGGGCCACTTGTGGCAAATGACAAGATAGTGGGGTGCCAGATGCTGTGGAAGCAAATCAGGAACTCTTGACCTTAAGGAGACTAAAAAATCTAGTGGAGACTTGGGACAGATCTAAAATATAAGAACCCAATATAATAATAAAGAGAACCAAAATCTCAAGACAATGTATATGTATTAGTTTCTATTTCTACATAACAATTTACCACACGCTTCAGAGCTTAAAGTAATACTCATTTATCATTTGATAATTTGATAGTTTAGGTGTACAGAAAGCTTGAATGGGGTAGCTCATTATGGTCTCTCGGGGCAAAATCAGTATCAGCCAACTGGACCCTCACCTGGAGAATCTAGGGAAGATTCCACTTCCAGGCTTATTCAGGTTTTGGCAGTTTTTTCAATTCTTGTGATTATAGGACTGAGGTCCCCATTTCCTTGCTGGTCTTCAGGCAGAAGCTGCTCTCAGTTTCTAGAAACCACTTGCTTTCTTCATCACAGGGCCCACTCCATCTTTAAGACAGCAACAGTGCCTCAGATCCTTCTTGTCCTTTGAATTTCTCTGACTTCTGCCGTCTGCAGCCAGAGAAAACTGCCTTACAGGGCTCATGTGGTTAATTAGGTCCACGTGGATAACCTCCCTTTTTATTATATAGCAAAGTCAACTGATTAGTAATTTGAATTACTTTTGCCAAATCCATTCAATTATATAATGTAATATAATCATGTTGTATCATATTCACAGTTCTGGGAATTAGTGTGGGAAATCTTGGTGGCTGTAGGAGTTATTTTAGGATTCTGCCTACCATAGTTTGATAAGTACTGGGCAGTACTAAGTCAGCCCTCTGTGTTGCAGAAGAAGAGTAGAGCAGTCAGGAATAGACTGGAAGTGGTGGGAGTTGGCCAAGCCTCAAAGGGAATATAGAATTGATTAGTGGCAAGAGAATAGGTACTTCCAAGAAGGGAGACACTGAGGTAGGAACATTGTGATGGGTCTGAACACCACCGGCAGCCTGGGTTGTTGAGACTAGAGATTTGAAAGTAGTAGAAGGCAAGGTAAGTGCAGCCTTGAGTACTGGGCTAAAGTGGTTGAACTTCATTCTCGAAATAATAGGAACTACCCAAAACCTTCTGACTAGAGTGTGACATGTAAACTGTAGGGGTTTTAGTCTATCAAGTGTGATGCTTTGGAGAGAATAAGATAAACTAAGGCAGGACAACTAGCAAAAGACTTTTATAGTGGTCTGGGTGGTGGTTCTTGTGAATTCAAGGAGCTGTAAGCATGGAAGGTCAGAAACAGCACTTGCTCTTCCCTTCCACCCACACTCACACTCTGGCTGTGTGACTGAAGGTCTTGACCTGACCCCACCTTTTTCTTCTGACCTACCGATGGGACAGACCCTCAAGTCCTACACCCCAAGAGGTCCTCATGGTTTCGTTTGGTCATCCTGGGTTTCCTGGTTGATTTTTATTTTGGGGGTGGTCTTTATCCAGGCTGTTCATCAGCAGATTCTGAGCAACAAGTTCCTTATTGTACGAATGAGAGAACTCCTGTGGAGAAAAGAAGATTGCCAGAGATTTTATCAAGAGCATGAAGGTAGGAGAGATGTTAGCTGGAACATATAATGGTAGGCTCTCTCTGACCTGCCAACTATATAAAATTGTGGTCAAGTCTTCTGGAATATTGGTTTATACACACATTTTTTGCGATCATTATCGATTTTTTTCCTATGGAGGTTCTATCTCTTTCATAGTCCCAACTTAATTTTACTTAATTTTATGTCCTGATATCATCAGTAGTTAATCTTTAGCAAATGTTTACTCTGTCAGACATCACCTAAACACTCATTATTTTAATTTTCCCAACAACCCTAAAAAGTAGGTATTGTTATATCCCCCTACACAGATTAGTGAACCGAGTTAGGAAAGTGAATGACTCACTTGAAACTAGATAGGTTGTAAATGACGGAGCCTGGATTCAGACCCAGGTTTGTCAAACTCCAAGATCAAGATCCTTGCTTTTTTTTTTTGGAGACAGAATTTCACTCTGTCACCCTGGCTCAGCGCCTGTGGCTCAGTGGGCTAAGGTGCCAGCCATGTACACCTGAGGTGACAGGTTCAAATTACTGGTCACCCTGCATAGAGTGCCATGACATCATAGTTCACTGCAACCTCAAACTCCTGGACTCAGGCGATCCTCTAGCCTCAGCTTCCTGAGCAACTAGGACTATAGGTATACACCACTACACCCAGCTAGTTTTTCTATTATTTGTTTATTTTATTTAGTCAGGGTCTCACTCGTGCTCAAGCTGCTCTCAAACTCCTAAGCTCAAGTCTACCTGCCTCAGCTTCCCAGAGTGCTAGGATTACACGTGTGAGCCACTGTACTCAGCCTTTTTATTTATTTATTTTATTTAGTTTTTGAGACAGAGTGTCACTCTGTGTTTCTGGGTAGAGTGCCATGGCATCATAGCTTACAACAACCTCAAACTCCTGGGTCAAGCAATCTTCTTGCCTCAGCCTCCCAAGTCTGCCACAAGCACAGCTAGTTTTTTTGTTTGTTTCCTATTTTTAGTAGAGACAGGGTCTCACTCTTGCTTAGGCTGGCTCCCAAGCTCAGGAAATCCACTTGCCTGGCCTCCCAGAGTGCTAGGATTACAAGCATGAGCCACTGCACTGAGCTGGTCCTTTTTCTTTAAAACAGTTATTATTCTAGGTAAGGAGGTAGAAGAACAAAACATTCTCTTGGGCATTAAGATGAAGATATCTTGATGAAGTTCTCTCTCTTTGCAGGGCGTTTTTTCTATCAGCGGCTGGTGGAGTTCATGGCCAGGTACTTCTCATTCTTGTTCTACCATCTTCATCCACTGAGGTATATATATCTCCTCTGCCCCATAAACTGACTTCATTCCTTTGCTACTCTTTAAAGTTGTAACCAGTGTCAAGTCTGGAAAAATGACTTGTTAGGCACCTGTCCCACAGCTGTAGAAAAGAATTGTTGAGTTCTGATGATCTTTGTGGCTATTTTTGTACATCAGCAGCAGCCCTCAACCATCTTCTATTTATTTGAAGTAGTACTGGTACTTAGCTAGAAAAGCAGAGAAACTCTCAGAATGCACAAGGTGCTTTCATTCGTGCTCTCCTAGACTAGATGGACAGATTTCTTCATGTGCACCTTTCATTCGTAGTGGGCCAATCCGAGCCTACATCCTCGCCCACAAGGATGCCATCCAGCTCTGGCGAACACTGATGGGACCTACCAGAGTGTTTCGAGCACGCCACATGGCCCCAGATTCAATTCGTGGGAGTTTCGGCCTCACTGACACCCGCAACACCACCCATGGTTCAGGTGACTATTTCCCCTGTCCAGACAGTCCATAAATAAGGGAAGATGTTTGGGATTAGTGGACAGGCTGCATGGTAAGGTTGATAGCAGGATTTCTCCAATGAGCTTTCTGTCCATTTGTGATTCTGGCCCTTTGTAGCCATCCTGGCAAATGTGGCCCATGGACTTTCTATAGGCCCTGCCTGGGATGCAATGGGCAGGCAGAGGTAGAGGGTCAGGTTTCTGAACCTAATTATGACTGCCTCTTGCTTCCACCCAGTGTTCCTTGTGAGAACCCTTCTCTATCTCCTCTCCCCTTACAGACTCTGTGGTTTCAGCCAGCAGAGAGATTGCAGCCTTCTTCCCTGACTTCAGTGAACAGCGCTGGTATGAGGAAGAGGAGCCCCAGTTGCGCTGTGGCCCTGTACAGTACAGTCCAGAGGGAGGTATCCATCAGGCAGCTGGAACAGGAGACCCAGGACCAGCCTAATGCAGGCCTGTCAGTCTATGAAGACCAGTTGCAATGTCCATACTTTTCTACTAGACCTCTGGTCCAGAGCATTCTCCTAGGACCAGGAAAGCCTGGGGCTCGTGGTATTATCTCTGCTGGGCACCACCTGCCTGAGAGCCTAGCTCTTCTCTACATATCCTCCAGAATCCAGCCATCTATCTACCTCTTCTCTGGAATGTTGATGGTGGTTCAGAAGGGCAATGACTCCTCTTTTTGCTGAGAATTCTTCATCCTTGTTCAAGGAGAGCTTGCCTAATTGACATGCCTGAAAAATGAAGTAACTCTATATAACATTTGGCCTATCTTTCTCAATAAAAATCTGTGTTCTACTGAATCCTCCATGTGGCCACACTTAGAAGGTGCTTTCCAGGCTTCAACATGTTGACGTCTCAAGAATATTCAGTATTGCCTCATTCTCTAAAAACACTCTTCTCTTGACTTTCCTGATCCCCACACCTTTGGTTTTCTTCTCTGCCTATTTCTCTGTCTCCTTTTTTGGCTTTTGCAGACATTAATTTTCATAAATTCTAGATTCAAAGCATTCTCAATATAAAGATGCTTAAGACATTTGGTCCTCAAATTATTAATTATGAGGTTGAGTAGTCAGCCAACTATAATACATGGCAGAGATGAAGAAGTGCCTTAACAGAGGCATAAATACAGGGGGAGACTAGAGGGACAGAAGCCTTTACTTTGGCTGGGCGAGGAAGTGAGGGTGATAGGGTGGGAAGGCTTTTACCAAAAATGTAGCTAACAGTGGAACTAAGCCTCAAGTCAAATAGTGTATTGCTAAGAGGGGTCTGAAGGGCTAGACAAACTGTTTATTTTCAGATATATATGGTCTGTGTGTGATCCAAGAAGCCTATGGCATTTCTTTTTTTTTCTTTTAAGACAGAGTCTCACTGTGTCACCCTCGGTAGAATGCCATGGCATCACAGCTCACAGCAACCTCAAAATCTTGGGCTTAAGCAATTCTCTTGCCTCAGCCTCCCAAGTAGCTGGGACTACAGGTGCCCACCACAATGCCTGCCTATTTTTTTACTGCAGTTGTTGTTTAGCAGGCCGGGGCCGGGTTCTAACCTGCTAGCCTTGGTGTATGTGGCCAGTGCCCTAACCACTTGAGCTATGGGTGCCAAGCCAGCCTATGGCATTTCTTGTGACAGTACTTTCCTTTCTTAATACATGTATTTTTATCTCTTTTGATGGCCTTGAAACCGTGGAGTTGAGAATTTCTTTTACCAGCTACCACTTTCAGTAATGGTAGACTAGCAAATTTGGACCCACTAAACACAGAACTAGAAACACTGTACGGTACATAAATAGCACCTATGTGAAAGCACCAAGAAGCAGTGAAGTTACAGAACCAAAATCCAAAACAAGAAGGAAACTCACAGAAGTGAGCCTGGGATTTGGAACCATTTTTCCCATAAGGGCACCTGCTGATTCTGAAAAAGGCAGCTGAGAGTCTGAGAAGCTGAGCAGAACTTTCAACTACCTCATTATGTTAGGGAGACAGTTTCACGGATGCTGGCAGAAAACTTGAGATTCCTGCAGCAGAAAACATTGCTGAAGGTATAGCACATAGCATGTTTGCCTTCATCTCCCTTGTCCTCTGACTCCCACAGGGGCAACACAGGCAGCCCACACGTGTACTGTGCATGGTGTAAAGTTTACATCACAGCTAAGGAACCACAACCTGAGGGAGAGTCTCTCTCCCCTAAGGCCATTTACAATACAAAAATCCTTAAGATAATTGTAACAAAATCTGTCAATGTCTCTGCCCACAAGACACACAGGAGCACAAAAGACCTAAAGAGAATTGTCTATAGATAAAATTGCCTCTCACTTAATGGGAACCAGATTTTTTTTTTCTCTGTAGAAACCTAGCTTCCTGGGCGGCGCCTATGGCTCAGTGAGAAAGGGTGGCAGGATTGAACCCTGCCCTGGCCAAACTGCAACAAAAAATTGCTGGGTGTTGTGGCAGGCGCCTGTAGTCCCAGCTACTTGGGAAGCTGAGGCAAGAGAATTGCCTAAGCCCAAGAGTTTGAGGTGGTAGTGAGCTGTGACACCATAGCATTCTACTGAGGGCAATAAAGTGAGACTCTTGTCTCTAAAAAAAAAGACCCTGGCTCCCATAAATATGAATAGATAGGGAGAACACTAGAATAAACCCTGTGGTGTTGGGTTGGAATTGGAGGTATCAGTGTGAATTAACGGTTTTCAACATAGATAGATAGATATAAATATGTATTTCTATGTATAGAGGTGTGTATATTCCATCGCTCTGACCTGAAAGCAGTAGCACTCCAATAGTAATGAGCACACCTAACACCCCGATCTTGCGTTCTAAATACTTTTGTCTACTAAAAGGACACTCCTTGGAGAAATGGCTAATGATGAGGAGGGAAATCACAAGATAAGCCTGGAATACTGCCTTGTGTTATAAAGTAAGGAAGTACTCCCAAGAATGAGGGAACATGCCTCTCTAACAAAACTGGCTCCCATTATCCTTGATGTATTTATTCAATCAAACTCCCCTATATATAACCAACCCCCTTCCCATATGGACGACTCTCCTCACCACCCAGGGTTCAACACCCGACGCCTGGTTGCTGCTGCAGCCTCGTTCCGGTCTGTAAGTTAAGTCCTCGTCCTAGTCAGGCTATGACTCCGTAGGCCAAGTTGGCACTATTCCCTGCACAGATGCCACCCTCGCACCCCTCAGGCTCTGACAACCTGCACTAAGACACCACTGCCTCTCCCTGCCATAGGTTTTACTCTGCATGGGCTTCAAAACCGTGGCCCAGTGGGTAGGGCGCTGGTCCCATACACCGAGGGTGGTGGGTTCAAGCCCGGCCCCGGCCAAACTGCAACAAAAAAATAGCCGGGCGTTGTGGCAGGCGCCTGTAGTCCCAGCTACTCGGGAGGCTGAGGCAAGAGAATCGCCTAAGCCCAGGAGTTGGAAGTTGCTGTGAGCTGTGTGACGCCACGGCACTCTATCGAGGGCGACAAAGTGAAACTCTGTCTCAAAAAAATAAATAAAAATAGCAAATAGCCGGGTGTTGTGGCGGGGGCCTGTAGCTACTTGGGGGGCTGAGACCAGGGAATCACTTGAGCCCAAGCGTTGGAGTTTGCTGTGAGCTATGACGCAACGGCACTCTACCGAGAGCGACATAAGTGAGACTGTGTCTCAAAGGAAAAAAAACTACACACAGCCTGACCCTCAAAGCAGGATGAGCAGCGTCAGCACCTCACACAGCACAGCACGCTTGTCCCGCTCATGCAGAGGGAAGGGCCGACGCCCGCCCAGCGTCTGAAGTCGGAGCACTGAACCCCGGAGTCGGTCACCTCCTCACTGCCCCTGCAGGACTCGCAGACCGCGGCCGAGCGCAGGAACTGCTCTCGCGACATCCACATCCGCACCCGCGCAGACCCGGCAAGCGAGAGGGCAGCAGCGCGTCCGAAGCGCAACACTGAGCTCCTCGCGTCACCGGAAGCGCATCTGGAGAAAGTGCGTCACGGCGCGGCGCACAGGCTGCCGGTCAGCGTAGTTCCCGGGAGAATCACATTTGCAGGGGCTGGGAGGGGCTCCGGAGGATAGCGTAGATCCTCTCCGCCCCATCCCCCTTTATTTATTTATTTATTGTTTTGAGACATCCTCAAACTGTCACCCTGGATAGAGTGCTGTGGCATCACAGCTCACAGTAACCTCCAATTCCTGGGCTCAAGCGAGTCTCCTGCTCCGCCTCCCAAGTAGCTGGGACTACAGGCGCCCGCCACAACGCCCGGCCATTTTTGGTTGCAGCCGCCATTGTTGTTTGGCAGGCCCAGGCTGGATTCGAACCTGCCAACTCAGGTGTACATGACTGGCGCCTTAGCCTGTTGAGCCACAGGCGCCGAGCCCCATCCCCCTTTAAATTGTTGTTTTTTTTTTTTTTTTGGCTCGGAGGGAAAAGACTCCCTTGAGCCCAGGAATTGGAGGTTGCTGTGAGCTGTAATGCCATTGCACTCTATCCAGGGTGACAGCTTGAGGGTCTGTCTCAAAAAAAAAAAAAAAAAAATTTTTTTTTTTTGTTTTTTTTTTACCCCAGGCATCAGTAAGCAAAATATAATGTTGTTGTCCATGCTTTTAAACGTTATATAAACAAACTTGTAACATAAGAACCAGTTCCTAAATAGCCGGGCACCTGTAGTCCCAGCTACTCGGGAGGCTGAGGCAGGAGAATCGCCTAAGCTGGAGGTTGCTGTAGCTGTGACGCCACAGCAGGTGACAAAGTGGGACTCTGTCTCTAGAAAAACGTAGTGACAAAAGAGGCATTATTTTACATTTTTGCAGATTTCTTTAATGTCTAACTTCACAGAAGAACCCAAATTTTCTGTCTGCTTCTGCATCCAATTTGTTGTAGTATCTGTCAAGTACAAGAAGAAGCAAAATCCTGACAGATTTGGTAGATTACATAGCAACACTTTTTACATTCTGACAGTTTATTACACATATAGATAGCAAAAGGAAAAGTAACCAAAGAAAAGGAAAAGTAACCAAAGGTACCAGCTCTGTGGCCCTTACACAAATGACACCAAAACAAAAGGGACCAAATGACTGCATCACAAATGATAGGACAGCCTGTTGCTGAGGAACTAATTCTAGATTGCAGTTGAGCAATTTTATAGTCTACAGCTATACCCAGAGGGCGCTGGGACAGAAAGCCTCATACCTAATCAAAATCCTCATAAATGAGATAAGGAGACAAATGGAAGATGGTATCAGAGCAGCCCCTCACAAGCCTCCCAGGTTGTCATGTTCTAGGTGAGTCACAAGATGTTCTGCCAAGACTCAGATTAGCTGCAGTTAATGTCTTGCCTGCAGGGCCTAGGTCACTACAGCCTTCCCCTACAACTTCATTCCTTGCCGCTGACCTTTCTCATATCTGACTAAGAATTATTTTTAGAAACATAGGCCACCCAGACACTCTAATTAATTGTACTGATAGTTCAGATGAAGTCTGTCCTATATGTCTTAGACAACAAATAGCAGATAAGAGTGACCATGGCTGACTCCCATCAAGATGATAAGGCCTGGTGCCCATAGTACAGTGGTTACGGCGCCAGACACATACACCAAAGCTGGCGGGTTCGAACCCGGCCCGGGGCCAGCTAAACAACAATGACAACTGCAACAACAACAACAAAATAGCCAGACATTGTGGCAGGCGCCTGTAGTCTCAGCTACTTGGAAGGCTGAGGCAAAAGAATTGCTTAAGTCCAAGAGTTTGAGGTTGCTGTGAGGCCTGACGCTATAGCACTCCACTGAGGGCCACAAAGTGAGACTATCTCAAAGAAAAAAAATGATAAGGCCCACGTGGAATACAGACCGTAGACCATAGCCAGAATCCTCAATTGGAGCTAAGTCACTTAAGTGTACTACTAAACTAGACAAAGTTGGCAACTATGCATACTTTAGCAAGAAGTCAAATGGTGGCTCGGCGCCTGTGGCTCAACGGGCTAAGGCGCCAGCCCCGCACACCTGAGCTGGCGGGTTCGAATCCAGCTCCTGGGCCCACCAAACAACAATGGCAGCTGCAATAAAAAAAAAAAAAAATGGCTGGGCATTGTGGCGGGTGCCTGTAGTCCCAACTACTTGGGAGGCAGAGGCAAGAGACTCGCTTGAGCCCAGGAATTGGAGGTTGCTGTGAGCTGTGATGCCACAACACTCTATCCAGGGTGACAGCTTGAGG
>CAUYON010168880.1:0-13949 GCA_963573935.1 Arctocebus calabarensis
TATCAATGTCTTTATATAGTGATCAAGAAAATGCCATGAAGACTATCTGTAACAGTACGATCAAAATATTTCTGAATGTATATGAAGCACATTGTGCCCTATGATTGCACCAATGTACACAATTATGATTCAATAAAATTATTAAAAATAAATAAATAAATAAAAACAAAATTCCAGTAGCAATCTCCAAAATACTAGTGACAATATTTGTGTTTTTTTTAAAACACCCATTTATTTGCATAAAGTAAGTGGTAAAATTTGAGATTTAAAAAACTAATATATATTCTTAGTAGCAAAGAAAGGCAGATGTTGAGGTTTTTTCTCTCTTTAACACAGTTATTTGGGGAAATCCTTATCTTAGTCATTGAGCATATAGTTAGTGAGTCTCTCTTGTGTAACAGACACTGTATCATGTCTGAGGATTACAGAAATGAAGAGTTTCTGTTTTTGTGGCAACCACGACAGATAAGAAATGTTATAGCAGGTTATAGATGATCAACAGATGAGGTCAAGTACACGTATTATATCTTATGTCAAAAATTCTGTCATGTGCTTTGCCAAGGGGTACACTATCTTATTTAATCCTTAAAACAATCTAGTGAGGAAATAAATTAACTACGTTTTTCAGATGACTATATAGAGGGTGAGAGAATTTCAATAATTTATTTTTTTTTTTTTGAGACAGAGTCTCACTTTGTACTCTACCCTCAGTAGAGTACCATGGTGTCACTGTTTATAGCAAACTTGACCTCTTGGGCTTACACAATTCTCTTGCCTCAGCCTCCCAAGCAGCTGGAACTACAGACATCCACAACAATGCCCAGCAATTTCTAGAGATGAGGTCTCACTCTGGCTCAGCCTGGTCTCCAACCTGCGAGCTCAGGAAATCCACCCACCTCGGCCTCCCAGAGTGTTTAGGATTACAGGTGTGAGCCACCGCACATGGCCCTCAATGATTTATTCTTAATCTCACAGTTCATAAGACATGGAATGGGGTATTTGAAGTCACATGTGGCTAATGCCAGAAAAGGTACATGTACAGAAAATCCAGTTGACCCTGATGTTTTATGAAAAACTTCCAAATGAGAAATTGTTTGAACTCAGTCACAAAGGAGAAGAAGTAAGAGTCAGTAAGCCAAAGGAGTTTGGGGCAGGAGACGTACCTCAATAAAAAGGAGAGCAGATACAAGGGATGGGCCATGTGCAGGAATAGCATGTGGATGAACTGAACAGGGAGCGGAGTGACAAAATGTAACTCTGAAGCGGCATGCGGCACGCTGTGGACAACCATTGCAAGCTTTTACGCTGACATATGATTTCTGACCAAACTTTAAGTTTTGAAAGATCACTCACTTTGGTGAGGATAAATTGGAAGAATTTCTGGCTTGAGGTAGAGGCAAGTGTGGAGGTTGTTGCAGTAACATAGTCAATATATATTTCTGTTGACAACAGGGAAGGACAATGTTGGATGTAAAGATATTTTGGTGATAACAACAAGTATCATGATCACCACAATATTAACAATAATAAATAACACTTATTGCCCATTGTGGGTCGTAGTGAGCTAAAAAAATAACTCCACTCTCTGGAAGATATTCTTTTTCTAATACTGGAACCCATGAATATTAAGAGGTCTTAATACATTCTATATACATTAAGAGGTCTTTGCAAATGTAATTAAGTGAAAGACCTTAACATGGGAAGATTATCAGGTATTATGGATGTGTGGGCATGCATCCTTATAAGAAAGAGGCATAAGGAGATTTTACACACAGCTAGAGGTAAAGGTGATGTGAAGATGGAGACAGGGATTAGATTAATGAGGCCATAAACCAAGGAATGTTGGCAGCTCCCAGAAGCTGGAAGAGGCAAGGAATGGATTCTCCCCTTGAGCTTCTAGAACAGACATGTCCCTGCCAACACTTCTATTTCAGCCCAATGATTCCAGCTTTAGATTTATGGCCTCCAGAACGATAAGGGATTAAATATCATTTGTCTGAAGCCACTAGTTCACAGAAAATTGTTGTAGAAGCCACAGAAAATTAGTACATGGAGAAATAAATCTTTCCCGAATTTCTTAGTGCTCCTGTAAAAAGGGCCAGCCTTCTGGGGCTTGGAAATTCATATAAAATAAAGATAATAAAGATACAGAATATTTGCCTTCATCTCCATGGAAATGTTTTACTCTTCACATACTATGAGGTTTAGATAGATAGCCATTTGTCAAGTTAATTGCTCTGTTTCAAAGGATAATAAACACCATCACCCTGGGAGAGCCAAATGTTCAACAGCCTCCCATAGGCCCATAGGTTATCCTCCCCAGGAGCCAGGAGGACTGGAGCACTATCTATCTCTCTGTTTAAATTTCAAGGATGTATGAAACCTGAAAACTGGCCCATACTTAAAAAGTTGATTCTGAATCTGAACTAAGATGGCACACAAATATCAGAGTGTAATGAAGATGGAAAGTCCGTAAGTCATAAAAGCCTGAGAGTGAAAGGTCATGGAAAGGTCTGGATGTTGGGGTGGATCCTGGGTTAGAGTAAACCTTTGCTCCTTTCTATTTTGTCTCCGAAGAGCAAAGGTTTTTCTTCCTCCTTTCAGAGGAACAGGGTCCAGGTGGGGGGTCAGCTGCCTCTCTCCTGTAAATAAATGGCAAAAAAATTCCGTTTTTTTCTGTCCCATCTTCAGTTATAGACCATTTGATCGCTTGTATAAGAGAATTTTTCATCTGGCTTTTATTAAGTGCCCTAAGAGTAAGAACTGAAACTGGAGAAGACACCTTGTTATTAAGAAAATCATAACAAATCTGTCTTTGGTCTAGAATACCTCATTTGCATAATGAAGATAAACTTAATACAGATAAATATTTAAAAACTCTACACCTATGTTGTGAGCTTTTCTCCAAATATCATCTCCCCTGTATGGATGAGAAAACTAAAGCTTTATGAGTTTAATTAATTTTTTAAGAATCACATTAATAAAACATAGTATAGACAGGATTTCACGTAAGACGTATTAGACTCCAAAGCCCATGCTGTGAACCAAGGGTTTAATGGTTGACGTTATGGAGTGAGGTAGACAAGTGGATAGAAAGCCTAGGATGATTCAAAACGTATGACGTAAGCTCCTGCATATGGGAGTTGCATCTACCCAGGAGTGTATAGGGACTCAGGGTCTATGAATGGCGGAAGACAATGTGTTCAATTTCCAGCATGTTGATTTCGATGTAGCATAAAAATCATTTTTTTTCAAAAATTTTTACCAACTAAAATTGTGACATAATCAAAAAGAGGAAGATATAAATTTCTGAATGGCTTTCCCAGGAAGGCTAGAGTGAGTGAGAACTGAGGCTAGAACATTATATATATGGACGGAAGAAGAATGCTGTGAAGGAGCCAGAGGCGCAGGTGGAATGACAAGAGAGAGGGGCCTGGAACCCCCGGGAGCATTCGGAGAAGAGAAAGGAACGAATGAATAGAGAAGAGAGAAATGGGAAGGTAAGCCCGGAATACAGAAAGGCAAAAGAATATGGCGATGAGACGTTGAGAGAGTAAGTGAAGGAGAAGAGTATCAAATGCGATGCATTAGCTCCTATATTCCATGAAGACATTCTCCACAGGTCTTTTTATTATTAACATAAAAAGCAGAAGAATAGCAAAATAAATTTTAAGTCGTTCTAATAAATTATTTTAATAATTGGATCCGGGAGTATCAATATAGGATGTGATTTGTAGAAAAAGGCAAATTTTAATAAAGAGGAATAAGTTATAACTACAGGAGACCTATGTTCAAATCTGTTTACCACTCAATAGTTTTTAGAAATTTGGGAAAGTTAATTGTCCTCTCCGAAACTCACATTGTTTACCTATTTGATGCAAATAATATAAATCTTAGAGGGTTACTGTGAAATTTCAGGCAATAATGTATATAGAGGTCGCCGGCACAGTGTGTGATACAGTAAGAAATATCTGATCAATGAAAATCAATTGAATTTGAAATTAAAGAAAGACATGAAAGTATGGAAAACAATTGAAAAACATGAAAAAATGATACACCCACCTCAATATTCTGCCTTTTGTATTAATTCCCACTGCTGTCACCTTAATTTTGATTTGTACTTTTATGGGACACCAGAGGGCAGAACCATATTATCCCTTTACAGGACTAAAGCAAAACAGCAAACTTTCCTCTCATAGCTTGTGTTCCATGATAATTATTCATCTAAAAAGGATAAAAATAATAAAATAATAGGAATAAATGAAATCTATTCAAATTGAGTTTCAAAAATACAAATAAATGAAAGTAATAAATGTGTATGTTTGAACTTACTTATAAATTTTCGAGTATTTCCTATGTTTTGAGTAGGTGAGTAAAAATTATAAAAATAGCAAAGTAAGGAACCCATTTCATGAAGAAAGTTAATAAATATAAAAATGAGTAAAATATACGGCAAAGTGTTGTGATCATATAAGATCTATAGTGCTAAGACAGTTCAAAAACTAGAGAAAGAGATTGCTTTCGATCAGAAATTCTAAGTAGATTTGGCACTTAAGTTATCCTTTGATAAATGGATTTAAAACTTCCTCCAAAAAGAGAAAGGGGCATTTTAAGACAGGGGGGAAACATGAGCAAAGGCCCTGAGCCTGAAATGGCTGAGATATATTTATGAGAAAATGAGCAACACTGTTTGGTTGGAATATGTGAAACTTTTGTGGAAGTAGTTAGTGTAAAAGCTACAAAGATATATAACAGGGACGTAATTGGAAGGTTCCGAATGTTCAGTGAATACATGTGAACTTTCTTAGTGAGAAAAAGGAAAATCACTGGGATATTTTGGGTAGGGGATTATTTGGATCAGAGTTAAATTTGAGGAAGAGCAATTTGAGAGGACAAGTTGACTGGGTTTGTGAATAAACAACAGGTAGAACTGACAATTAGAAAGTTACTCAAGGCTAAAAGGGTACCCTGAGTCACAGGAGAATAAAAGAGGCAAAGTTTTTCTTTAAGAAGTACTTCAGTTAAAGATGAAGTAATGAATGAATTAGAATATAATTGTTTGATAACTCCTATTGAATCAATGCATATGAACGTCAATCTAAGGCTGATAAAGTCCCCCGAAGACAGGCACACAGATACTATGTTGAATAATGGAACCAGATAATTTGAATATTGGAACCCATAAACTTATCTTGAAAAAAAATGAGAATAATAACTTGAATTTGATTAGGCCTCTAGATCTAACTAGTGGTTAAGAAGAAATGCTTAGAGTAGAGGAATATTTTAGGTTCCACTATAATGGCCAATCAACAAAATTATAGCTGTGGGAAACTCTCCAAATACAAAACCTAGATTTTTCAACACATAAATTACAAGGGAAGGAAGGAGTAGGGATGGGTAAGTCTATATGTGATAGCTAATTTTATGGATAAATTTGGCTGGGCCATGGTGCCCAGATTTCTGGTGAAACATTATTCTGAATGTTCCTGTAAAGGTGTTATTTTGGACGAGATTAACCCTTAGACTTTGAGTAAAGCAGATTACTCTCTGTGATGTTGGTGCCTCATTTAGACAGTTAAAAGCCTAAATAGAACGGAGACTGAACCTCCCTCAAGCAAGAAGGAATTCTGCCAGCACGCTTCCTTTGGCCTTGAACTCTAACTACTTTCTTGGTCTCCAGCCTATTAAGCCTACCCTGCCAACTTTATGTGTACTAAGCCTCCACATGAGCAAATTACTTAAAATCTTTCCCTCTCTGCCTCTCTCTCTGCCCACCTCCCCCACCCTCCACCCCAACGTATATATTGTTGGTTTTGTTTCTCTGGAGAACCCTGGCTAATAAACTATAGGTGAAAAAAGATTTAGAAAATATACAAGAAGAAGAAAAAAGCAAAAAACAAATTATAGTGCTTAATGATCCTTACTTGTTCCATAAAACTATAAGGAGAAGAAAAAGGAAATGATGAGCCTAATTAGTGTTTACTTATGGGGAGAGGGACAGAAATATAACAAGGCTGGCGCAAATGAATAGATCTTCTGTGTGACAAAATGTTATGTCTTGACATGGAACATGTGTACTCGCTTTATAAAATGTGGGTTTTCTTTTTTTGTTTTTTGTGGGGTTTTTTTGAGACAGAGTGTTACTCTGTCACCCTGGGCAGATTGCCATGGCATCACAGCTCACAGCAACCTCAAACTCCTGAGCTCAAGCGATCCTCTAGTCTCAGCCTCCTGAGTAGCTGGGTCTATAGGTGCCGGCCACAACACTTGGCTGTTTTTTTAGTGATGGGGTCTCACTATTGCTCAGGCTGGTGTCCAACCCCTGAGCTGAGGCAATCCACCCACCTTGGCCTCCCAGAGTGCTAGGATTACAGGTGTGAGCCACCGTGCCTGGTCCACTTTACAAAATGGATTAAACTACACATAATATGTTTTGTATATTTTTCTAGATCTGGGACAGATTTTATAACAAAAAAATTAGAGAAAGATAATAATAGTCCCTAGCTATTAATAATAGCTAACTCAAATCAGAGAAGTATTAAATTCAAAAGCGACATTTTTATTGCATAACATGCTTCTTTGCCTCTATGGAACTACTGAGCTTTTATTTATTAGAATAAAAATAACAGCTAAGTAACTTTGCATAAATTAAAATGACTACTCCATTGGGATGTGAAAGCAGTTCACTGTTGGTAGGTTAGAAGCAGTAAATCAGTTATGGAAAAATTCCTTGAATGGTCCAAACTACATCACCCTTGGCTCATGAATTTAAGCCGACAGAAAGCTAATCTGCCGTCCAATTTCTGCAGATACACACTCAGCCAAGCAAGGAGATGCCAACTATACTGAAGGGATCACTAGAAAACAGTCTGTAAAGCTACAGAGCGAGAACTGAGCATGTTCTGGGGACACAGCATGATCTGCCCCAGAGCCATTATCTATGCCAGCATTGGCCAATAGCTTACAGTTAATACAAACAAATGTCCTGTCCCTAAGGACTCACAGATTTCTATCTGAACTGCTGGAGGCAGGGGCAGTACCAAGGGAAGAGTGATAGTGTGATTTAATGAGTTCAACATCCCCATATTCAAAAACAGATCTGCATTTCCAGATACATGCTGGCTATTTCAAATTGAATGTGTCATGGAGATTATATATGAATGTATGTGTGTGTGTGTACATAAAATCTCAAAAATAATACCAAAACAAAAGGAAGCTCATATTTCTCACACCAAACAGTGTATCTTCCTCACATTTTTATCTCTCTTCATGGCACAATCTGCGTCTGAATTTCCATCTTCCTTCTTCTTCACACTCCATTGTCAATCAGAGGCCAAATATATTTGATTTGAAAGCTTTTGAAATAACTCTTGACTTTGTCCGTTTAAGTAAATAAAACTTCACTTTCATCTATTCATGTCTCTCTATGCTTGCTTTCAACATCCTAATTCTAGATTTTATCATTCTTAGATGAACTATTATAAGTCTCTTAACACTTCACAACACTCTTACCTCTATTCTTACTCCACTTATAAAATATTAACTATTCCTCAGATGTACTAATGATAACATCTCTCTCCTAAACAAACAAAACTAATCCAGGATGGGGTGGGGGGAATCTTCAAATATACACTATCCCATAGCATAATAATAAAACTCTAAGGTTGGCAATTTAAGCCCTTTCATGCTTCCCCAGCTACATGTTGGTTTTGTCTGTCTAATCACTTTAACCTCTTTTTCAATCAATCACATGAGCCTCCTCTTATATATATCCCATACTTCAGTACTAATACCTTGTCTCTTTGTTCTAGATCAGTAGTTCTCAACCTTCCTAATGCCATGACCCTTTAATACTGTTCTTCATGTTGTGGTGACCCCCAACCATAAAATTACTTTTGTTGCTGCTTCATAACTGTAATTTTGCTACTGTTATGGATCCTAATGTAAATATCTGATATGCAGGATGTGTTTTTCAATGGTCTTAGAGGTCGTGACTCACAGGTTGAGAACCACTGTTCTAGATGCTGCTACTTAGTTGGTTCTTCTCAGCCTACATCAGGATCTTTTAGGAGACTTAAAACAGACTATAGGTCCCAGAATCAGAGTTTCTGATTCAGGGGGCAGGAATAGCACCTAAAAATGTATGTTTCTAACATTTGTTAAGGGATCATGCTGCTCTGAGATTGTACTTTGAAAATCACTGGCGGGACAGCATTTTAGCATAACCTCTATAGAAAACACTGCAGAGAGTCTTCAAAGAATCTTCCAAGAAATAAGAAATAAACAGAGGCTTACCTTTTGATCCTGCAATCCCAGTAAGAAGTATATCCCCAAAAGAAAAGCAACCATTTTACCAAAGAGACACCATACTCAAATGTTTGTCAAAGCATGATTCACTAATTAATACGAGAAAGTAGAATCAACCTAAGTGTCCATCAATTCATGAGTGGATAAGGAAAATGTGGTATGTATGTGTAAATACCGTGGAGTACTACACGGCCATTAAAAAGGCATAAAATAAGGTCTTTTTCAGAACTTGATGGAATTGGAGACCATAATACTCAGTATAGAATTTCAGGAATGGAAAAACAAACACCATGTTGAACTCTAATAATCAGGAGCCAAACTATGGGCACACACGGGCATAAAGAGGTACAAAAGACACTGGAAACCAAGAAGAGAGGGGGACAATGAACACGAGTCAGATGCTGGGCTGATTAAAAGCCCTGACTTAAGCATTATATGTGTACAAGGCACATCCATGACAAAAACTTTTGTACCCCTTAATATTTTGTAATAAATAAATAAAAGTATGAAAAGGAATCACACCCCCAAACCCCAAGATAAACAAACTATATGCGCAACGTATACTTGGTTTTTACACTGAGCAATGTGAATATGACTTGGAACATAATTCAGAATTTTATTAAACCCACACTCACTGTAAATTATTTAATCTTTACTCCATGGATCCAGTTGTCTGAGATATATTATTGTCTCTCTTTTACAGAGGAGCCAGTTAAATAAGAAACATATCTTGGGCATATAGCAAGGCCTTGATTATGTTAGCTCCTAAAGTGAATAAAAATAGCTTTAACATAGTACTTTTCTTTTAAATTGTCTCATCTAATTTCCCAACAAATACAACAGTAGTTATCATTATCCTCATTTTACTGATAACACATACATTTTATTATGTACTTATTATGTATGATGAGTGCCATATACCTTATCAGATGGTTCACAGTATAGTCACAAAAACCCCAATAAGTATCATTATTCTTATTTTATAGATGAGCCAGTAAGGGTCAAAATTTTAAATGATTTTCTGAGCATAGTAGAAAGCTATATTTCAAACCAAGGTTTATCTGCCTAGCCTTGTAAGTGGATAGTGAAAAACATTAAAAATAAATTAAATTGGGGGGGGGGCAAGATGGCCAACTAGAAGCAGCTCCCAAGAGAGGCTCCTGACCAAGGGGAAGGATAATGTCTAGAAAATGCCCAATTGAGCTGAAGACTGGGACCCCAGCCGAGAGAGAAGTGATAGCTGCAGATCACCTCAGCTGAGCCAAACTGCGACTCCAAGAAAGCAAGTTTCAGGTACAAAATTCATCTGAAAGGAAAAGTATCCATCCTCCTCCCCTCAAGAAAGCTGTGGTCTTTTTTGCTTTCTGTTTCCTTTCTTTTTTTCTCTTCATCCACTCCTGTGGGCTTTCTACAGATGAACAGTGAACTGTGGACTTCTTGTCCCACACCATGGGAGAGTGCTGTGGGAAGTGTGGATTACTCCCCCGCTGTGACTTTGAACACTCTCTCGCTAGGCAAAAAATTGAAGGGTCAGGAGAAAACTACTAAATGCAGAACATAATAAATGATTTCACACAGTAATGAGAAAATCTCATAAATGTTATGTCAAACAGGAGGATGAAAGTATCTCAGATTGTATGTGATGCCCGCACACTGTACCCCATGATTGAAGCAATGTACACAGCTATGATTCAATAAAAAAAAATGTTTTTGAATTAAAGTTTTCCCAACCATTCTGAACTTCCAGTACACCCTTCCCCCCTTACCTGACAAACCAGAAGCCTAACCTCTGATGCAACTGTGGGAGGAGGTTCTCGAGCAGCACCTCCACTCTCTGTCTGCTACACCAAGTGCCTCACCCAGCAAAGGATTCAGGGGCCGCACAGAGCATCCCTGTACCCAATGGCCAAATGCAGCCAGGAACCATAGCGTACGACCCTGCCGCAGGCCACTCTGGCTCAGCATCCAGGCCCGCCCCACTCTAGGGGCTGTGATGGGAGGGAGTGAAACCCCTGTGGGCAGCGCAGCCTCAGGACCCAAGCCTGCCCCAAGCCAGGGGCTGCAGCACGTGGGAGCAACCCTGCTACAGGCCATGCCACCTCGGGACCCAGGCCTGCCTCTTGCCTGCGACCCCAGCAGACATGAGAGACCCTGCTGGGAGACATGCCACCTGGACATTCAGGCCCGCCCCACTCCAGATAGGCCAGTGGGTGTGAGCTACCCACAGCTGGCTGTGCTTTCTCAGCACCCAGACCCGCCCCACTCCAGGGGTTATAGCGGGCAGGAGGGATCCTGCCATGGGTCATGTTGCCTCGGGACCCACGCCCGCCTCTTGCCCGTGACACTGGTGGACATGAGAGACCACACCAAGAGTTGCACCACCTCAAGGCCTGCCCCACTTGAAGGACTCCTGCAAACACATGGGACTCTGCAGGGGTGCACTGCCAAGACTCACAGCCTGCTTTGGCTAATGCTGCCCCAGCCAGGGTCTCTGGTAGCTGCACAAACTGCATATTCCCTCCAGTGCCTCCCTGCTTCCTCACCAGCCCCGTCCATCTGCACAGGCACTTGTGAAGTCATGTGACTCTGTGCCCTCCCTCCAAGGCCCCCCCACCACTCTGCAGAGCCCTCCACCCAACCAGAGACTACTGGAGCCACCCACTCTCATTGCCAAAGGCAATGGGAGCCAGACATTGCCAGAACCATGGGCACCATCCCCACCCCTGCTGCTGGACCCATGTGTGACACACTCCACTCTGGAGCTGCTCCCACAGCCACAACTCCCTGGTTGGGGCAGCCCCAGAGGAGCTACACTAGGTCACAGCCTACAAATATCTTCCAACAATAGAGTGATCCCACCACGGTCCAATCTTGGAGAGACACATCCCCAACCCTGAGGATGGCTGGAGGAAACAGCAAAAAATAATCATGTGGCAGAATCAACGGAAAAACTCTGGCAATATGAATAATAAGAGTAGATCAACTCCCCCAAGGAATGACAAGGTAGATACAGCACAAGATCCCTTGCATAAGCAAATGGCTGAGATGTCAGAAATCAAATTCAGAGTCTGGATAGCAAATAGGACCAGCAGAATGGAGGAAAAGATGGAATTAGAATTTCAAGCAGTAATCCAAAAGATGACCCAAAAGATGTCTCAAGAATTGAACGAATTCAATGACAAAATGACCAAATATTTTGACACATTGAAACAAGAAGTTGCAGCCCTCAAAGATCTGAGAAACATAGTAGAATTCCTCAGCAACAGAATAGACCAAGCAGAAGAAAGGATTTCTGACATTGAAGACAAAGCTTTCAAATGTTCCCAAATCTACAAAGAGGAAGAGAAATGGAAGGCAAAAAGGGATTATTCCCTCAGATAGCTCTGGGATAACTCAAAGAAAAGCAATATTCGCCTTATAGGGATACCTGAAAATGATGAAGTGGTGTCACAAAGCACAGTCTCTTCTTTATGAGATTATGAAAGAGAACTTTCCAGACATGCCAAGAGATTCTGAAATATAGATAGCAGACAGTTTCAGAACCCCAGCATGACTCAACCCAAATAAGTCATCCCCCAGGCACTTCATACTTAAGTTCACTAAAGTTAATATGAAGGAGAAAATTCTGAAAGCAGCCAGAGGTAAGAAATCCATCACCTACAAGGGGAAGAATATTAGAATAACTGAAGATCTCTCTGATCAAACTTTTCAAGCTGGAAGAGAATGGTCATTGACTTTCAATCTCCTAAAACAAAATAACTTTTAACCTACGATCCAATACCCAGCTAAACTGAGTTTCATTTATGATGGAGAAATTAAATACTTTAATGACATCCACATGTTGAAGAAATTTGCTGTAACTAAACAAGGTCTCTAAGATATTCTCAGATCTATTCTCCATAATGACCAGCGTAATCTTTCACAAAAGTAAATTCAACCAGAAACTTCTTATCAAATTCCAACTTTTATAGTGATGAAAGGATTAAAAATGTCCACTAGACTTTCTAAAGATTTATCATTATTTTCCATAAATGTGAATGGTTAAAATTAAAGAGGCATAGGTTGGCTAACTGGATAAAAAAACTCAGGCCAGGTACATGCCGCATACAAGAAAGTCATCTTACCTTAAAAGATAAATACAGGCTCAGGGTGAAGGGATGGTCATCTATATTCCAGGCAAATGGAAAGCAGAAAAGAAGCAGGTGTAGCAATCCTATTCAAAGATACAATAGGCCTTAAACCAACCAAAATAAGGAAGGATAAGGATGGACACTTCATATTTGTTAAAGGTACTACTCAATATGATGAGATTTCAATTATTAATATTTATGCACCCAACCAGAATGCACCTCAATTTATAAGAGAAAGGCTAACAGACATGAGCAACAACTCCATAGTAGTTGGAGATTTTAACATCCCTTTAGCAGTGCTAGATAGATCCTCCAAAAAGAAGCTAAGCAAAGAAAGTTTAGATTTAAACTTAACCATCCAACATTTGTATTTAACAGACATCTACATAACATTTCATCCCAACAAAACTGAATACACATTCTTCTCATCAGCCCACAGAACATACTCCAAAATTGATCACATCCTAGGTCACAAGTCCAACCTCAGCAAATTTAAAAGGATAGAAATTATTCCTTGCATTTTCTCAGACCACCATGAATTAAAAGTTGAACTCAATAACAACAGGAATATGCATACTCATACAAAAACATGGAAGCTAAATAACATTATGCTGAAGGATAGATGGGTCACAGATAAGATTAAGAAGGAAATTACCAAATTTTTGGAACAAAATGACAATGAAGACATGGATTATCAGAACCTCTGGGATACTGCAAAGGCAGTCCTAAGAGGGAAATTTATAGCACTGCAAGCCTTCCCCAGGAAAACAGAAAGAGAGGAAGTTAACAACTTAATGGGACATCTTAAGCAAATGGACAAGGAAGAACATTCTAACTCCAAACCGAGCAGAAGAAAAGAAATAACCAAAATCAGAGCAGAATTAAATGAAATTGAAAAAAAAATTATAGAACACATCAATAAATCAAAAAGTTGTTTTTTCGAAAAGGTTAATAAAATAGTTAAACCTTTGGCCAAACTAAGTAGGAAAAAAAGAGTAATATCTCTAATTTCATCAATCAGAAACGGTAAAGACGAAATAACAACAGACCCCACAGAAATTCAAAAAATCCTTAATGAATATTACAAGAAACTTTACTCTCAGAAATATGAAAATGAAGGAAGTTGATCAATACTTGGAAGCATGCCACCTACCAAGCCTTAGCCAGAACGAAGTGGAAATGTTGAACAGGCCTATATCAAGTTCGGAAATAGCATTAACTATACAAAATCTCCATAAAAAGAAAAGCCTGTGACCAGATGGCTTCATGTCAGAATTCTACCAAACCTTTAAGGAGGAACTAGTAGCTATATTACTAAACCTCTTCCAAAATATAGAAAAAGAAGGAATACTACCCAACACATTCTATGAAGCAAACATCACCTTGATCCCTAAACCAGGGAAAGACCCAACAAGAAAAGAAAATTATAGACCAATATCACTAAAGAATATTGATGCAAAAATACTCAAAAAGATCCTAAACAGAATCCAACAACACATCAAACAAATTATA
>CAUYON010168883.1:0-49680 GCA_963573935.1 Arctocebus calabarensis
TTTTTTGTAGAGACAGAGTCTCACTTTATCGCCCTGGGTAGAGTGCCGTGGCGTCACACTGCTCACAGCAACCTCCAGCTCTTGGGCTTAAGCGATTTTCTTGCCTCAGCCTCCCTAGTAGCTGGGACTACAGGCGCCCGCCACAGCGCACGGCTATTTTTTTGTTTTGCAGTTCGGCCGAGGCCGGGCTTGAACCCGCCACCTTTGGTATATGGGGCCGGTGCCCTACTCGCTGAGCCACAGGAGCCACCCCTGCAATAGCCTTTTGGTCCACATTTGAACATTGTGCATTTCACCTTGCTGGTCTTCAAAATCATAAAATATAAATAATTACACTTGAGCACGTTATAAACCTATTGCCTATTTTACTCAAGCCTTCATATATGCAGGGAAAATTTTACAAACAAAAAAGCACTTCTTTTCTTCATGATTTAACTATGGTATATGTTTAAAACATCTTCCATTGCCCTTTCTACCTTTTTGAAAAGTAATATGTTAAAACCGAAAATGTTAACGCATAAATGTCAAAAAGGGAAATTTATTTTAAGTGAAATGGTATCCGAAGCCAATTATGATTAGAGAAACACAAAATGTGAATAAATATCCTGTAGGAAAAAAGATAGGACCTCTATCTCTTTGGGGCTCTGAGGCTCTTTTTTACTGATAAAAATTTCATCTTGATCTATGAAAAATGACTAAGCTATAGCAGTTGAAAGATGGATCTTGAACACAACAAAAAAGTACAAATAAAAACTATAACAACTATTTGAAGAAGAGGCTGTCCTGGAGCAGTGGTGAGGAAATAGTCCTAAACGAGAGTGACAAAGCAGTCTTGGAAGACGACTAATCCAAGCGGAAACAGGATGTCTGCCCTGAAGAAGGACGGCGTTAATACCTGAAGTACTTACCTGCACATACTGAGATGAGATTTAGTCCTATGGAAGAGAGTCTAGAAATAAACTAGCAATAAGTGCATCAAACACTAAGACAAAGAAAATGAGACAATTACTAACAGCAGGTAATGTAAGAAGTATATGAGTTGTCCCTTTGTATTCATGAGGAATTGGTTCCAGGGCCTTACACAGATACCAAAATTCATATTCAAAATTCAGCTCAAGTCCCTTAAATAAAATGGAATTGTATTTGCATAGAATCTATGCACATCTTCCTGTTTACCTTAAATCATCTCTAGATTGCTTATAATACTTATGTATTAAGTATTATATGCAAATAGTTGTTATAGTTTTTATTTGTATTTTTTTTTGTTTTGTTATTTTTATGGGTTTGTTTTTTTATTCGATTTTTGGCCGGAGCTGGGTTTGAACCCACCACCTCTGGCATATGGGGCTGGTGCCCTACTCCTTTGATCTACAGGTGCCGCCCTTCCGAATATTTCCGATCCATAGTTGATTGAATCTGCAGATGAAGAACCAGGGAATACAGAGGGCTGACTCAGCAAGGAATATAACACATACGAAAGGAAATGTTGGTGGCGCCCATAGCCCAGTGGGTAGGGCGTTCCAACCTGGCCTGGGCCTGCTAAACAACAATGACAACTGCAACAAAAAACATAGCTGGGCGTTGTGGCAAATGCCTGTAGTCCCAACAACTCAGAAGGCAGAGGCAGGAGAATTGCTAGGTAAACGTCAGGTATGTAAATATTATTCACAGTTGAGCCACATGATATAATGTTATAACATATACTTTCTTGTTTTTTTTTCTCTCTCTCTTTTTTCTATGTTGCCCTCGGTAGAGTGCTGTGGAGTCACAGCTCACAGCAACCTCCAACTCTTTTATTGTTTTACATTCTTAATCTAAATGTAAGAATACATACAATAAAAACAATAAAACTTAAAGAAAAATCCACAAGAAAACATTTTTATGACTTTGGAGTAGGCAAAGCTTAAAAAAAAAAAACAGTATAAGCTGGACTACATTAAAATTAAGAACTTCTGTTCAGCAAAAGACACCATAGTGGGGTAGCACCTGATGGCTCACTGGAGTAGGGCACTGGCCCCATATGCCTGAGGTGGCAGGTTCAAATCCAGCCCTGGCCAAAAACTGCAAAAATAACAACAACAAAAAAACCACCATTGAAAGAATTCAAAGCCAAGCCACATACAGAAGAAATATGTTTACAATACATATTTTTGAAAAAGGAACAAATCAGTAAGAAAAAGACAAGCAATCTAACAAAAAATTAGCAAAAGACTTGGATAGAGACTTTACAAAAGAACAGTCCAATTACTAATAAGAACATGATACCATTAATCAGTGGGGAAATTAAACCATAATAAGATTCTTCTACAAACCTATTAGAATGACTAAAATTTAGGTTGTTTTTTGGTGAGGATGCAGAGAAATCAGAACTTTGTGCATGGCTGATGGGAATGTCAAATAGTGTGGCTCCTGTGGAAAACAGAATGGCAGTTACTCAAACATTAAACAGCACTACTGTACAATCCAGCACTATTCCACTTCTGGATATACACAGAGCAGTGGAAGTCAGGAACTTAGACAGGTCTTTGTACATCAATGCTCATTGCAGCATTACTCACAATAGTGAAAAGACAGAGACAACCCAAATGTCCATCAATGGATAAAGGGAAAAGCAAATTCTGATGTAGCCACACAATAGAACATTATTCAGCCTTAAAAATAACATGATTCTGATACATGGATGAACCTTGAAGGTTTAATCTATTAAGTGAACTAAGCCAACGCAAAGAGACATATTTCTTATGATTCTACATATACAAGGTACCTAGAATAGTACCTTGTGTAAGTATCAAGGAGAATGGATAGTAGAATGGTAGTTACCAGGTATTGGGGGTTATAGCACAGGGAGTTAGGGTTAATAGGGACAGAGTGACAGTTGTACAACAACAGAAATGTACTTAATGCTACTCAACTATACACTTAAAAATGGCCCAAATGACAATTTTGTATTATGTATACTTTACTACAATAAAAAAAAATCTTACTGGGGAAAATGTGAATGTTAGACTTTTGTTCTACTCGGGGGGGGGGGGTGTAGAAATTGGTACAAACGTTTCCAAACCTCTTGTCAGTATTTACTCAAACTGGTCTAACTCATCACCCTGGAATTTCATTTATGGATGTGTACAGTCAATAGAAGGTAGCATGCAGCTCTCAAAAACATGTACAAGAACTTTCTCCACAGTATTATTATTAATTACCAAACCACAGAAGCAACCCAAATGGCCATAAATAGTCAACTGAATAAATAAATTTATGTATATCAATCAGGTCTGGTTACATAATTTCAGGACCCAGTGCAAAGTGAAAATGTACGTGCCTTATTGAGAAACTATTAAAAATTTCAAGCCAGCAACAGTAAAGCATTAAGCCAAGGATGAGGTTATGTGGGTACACAAGTGGCTTCCTGTGGAGCCTTTCTTGATATTGACACAATGGAATACTACACAGAAAAAAATGAATGACATGCAGTGAATGGATGCATTTTGTAGATAGATGAGTATCAAAAGAAGTCAGACACAACAGAGCAGATATTATTAATTTCATTTATATGAAGTTAAGATCATGGGTGGTAATATATAGAGATATAATTTAGAGCAGAGGCTACTCCAGGAGATGTTTTCAGTGGGAAGAGGAATGAGAGACCCTTCTATGATGGTAGACAAGCTCTATATTTTGATCTGGAATATGGTTACACAGATACATACATGTATGTGAATGTAAGTAAAAATACTTTTCAAATTGGATGTAAAAGCACACAAGGTGCCAGCTGCTCCTACCCACTAATCACTTCTGTCCAGGGCATGTCTGAGTCTTGTGCTCTGACCCTTGTTGGTGTTGCATGGTCTCCTGGCTGAGAGACCCCCCAAGGAAGACACATCATGTGCTCTGACTCATCACACCCACTTTTCCATCTTGTCTGGCTGACACCTGACATCTCGGAACACTCCTCAGAGCTCAGACAGCAGACTAAACAGTTCCAGCTCACATCCAATGAACTTAGAATCCTATACAGAATACTCAGGTCATGAGCCAAAGTGCCTCTGATGACCCAAAATATCTTGTGTTGCAGTTCATCATGGCTGTGCTTCACTTTCATTTTTGTAATACATTATTTTAATGACCGTTGTCTTTTCATGGTGATGTAATCCCTAGAGTTACCATAATAAAAAGAAAATACACATTTAGAAGGAAAAAAATATTCACATCAAAAACAAAATAAAACTAGAAAAAAAATATTCTGGCAATAGAGGTCATTCGCTAAGCACACACTTGACTGGTGACCAACGCCTTTTGGCTGAAGCTGCCCACAATGTATATAATGTGTTTGAATTCTTGGATTTCCTATCTCAAAGCTGTGTACCTGCCAACTTCAGGGGGGAGAGGGGTAGAGGCCAAATAACCACCTACCTCCTCAATCAACTTGAGTACTCTGGTATTTTAAGGAGGTGCTGTTTTGCTTATTGTATGTGAAAATACTTCTTAGCTATGCATCAATTTCTCTTTTGAATCATGGCCATTATTTCTATTATAGTTATCATTCTAAAAGCAGGCTCTAATATCTTGGGATATTTTAATACTATACATGAATTTAACATGCAGTATACAAACCCGTTATTACCTGTTTACTTAGAGAACGGGAGAATAAAATGGATATGGAAACTGACATGAAACAATTTTAGGATTGATGGCTCATTCGAGGCATGAGCACCAGCAGAACCTTGCTCAGGACACAAGTTCAGTGCAGATTGTGTGTGTGTTGTGGGTTTCCTTTGTGGGTTCTCCTCAAAGGAAAACCTTAACCAGCAAGGTAGTGGAGTTGGTAGATCACTCAAGTAAGTATTCTACATATCCTGTAGGAAGACCTGCAAAGTATTGCCCACAGAAGTGACCTTGATCACAAACCCTTTCCCTGGCTTTACTTCCTCATCTTTTCTCCTTCCCCTAGTTCCTCACTGCTCTTTTGTGTGAACACTTCCCCAGTAACTATCTGCTCTGCTTTGGGGTGGCGGGGGTGGGGGGGGGCAGTCTCAGCTAAGACAAAGGAGCTCAGTTCCCTTCCTAGTGTCTGAACTCTCCCCCTTAGAGTCCTTGGCTGGATTCTCTGCATTAAGCTGGACAATGAGCAAAGACAGTGTGGAGGGGCATAGGAAATGTTATGGCACAGGTGTCATAGGGTATCAAAGGATGCGTCCTTGATGCCTGCAGCCCATCCTCCATTAGCCAGAACTCAGTCGCATGATTGCACATGTGGAATTTCTCTCACTATAAAGGAAACTGGGAAAAGCACCTGGGTGTCCAGGGAGAGCTGGAAAGAGATCTGGAGAACAGAGCATTGGCTGTGCCAAACACTATCAAGGATTTTACATTTCCTTCTTTTCTTTGACAGTTTTGAACTTTGTTTTCAAGTTGATTTCATCAAGATCTATGCTAACTTATTTCAGAAAGATACATTTCATACTCTCGCCATGAAATGTGACGTTATATAAAATTACCATGAGAAATTTGTTCACATTTTTCCAAAAGTACTATTCAATGTTATTTCTAATGCGTAGAGAAGAATCTTCACACTGGTCCTGCCCAGACTGAGGGAATGGAATCATGACTGAATCTGTCACTGTCAATCAGAGAATAAATTATAAGAAAAAAAAGAGTCTGAACACCTTCCTTGAAACAGAGGCTATGAAGCCAGTGATATTTTCTGGATTTGTTCCTTGAAAAGGGAGGTACAAATCTGCCCAGATGTGGAAAAGAAAAAGAAAGGAAAACAAAAGGAAACTCACAAATCAATATGGGTGAAACCAAAGTGGGAATTTTTTATTTTTTATTTTTAGTGTTGTTTCAAGTAGAGAACAAAGGGGAAGTAAAATCTTGTCCCCTACTGGTCTCTCAGCCTCTTGAGATCACGACATTTCTACCTTATTATTTCCCTTAAAAGAAAGAAAATTAGAACCAGTCTAGTGAAATATTTCACTCTGGATTCTGGCAATAATCAATTATAGGCTTACCCCAGAAAAGTGCAGTGGGTACATGAGCCCAGGCAAAGTACCTTGACTTCCTTTGGAAGGTAAGGCTATGGGTACAAGATGGCACTTTTCATTTTTGTTCAGGATAACTGAAGATTTTACCTTGATGTCACCTTATCATCTGTTTTCATATCCCCTCATTCTGGATCTTTATGGCTGTGTCTCTTTTTAGTAACACATAACCACAAATTATCTAGTGCCTGCTACATGTTAGGTATTTACATTACCTTACTCAATCCTCAAATGAGCCATGAAAAGCAAGTTTCTTTTTCTGCAGTTTTTGGCCGGGGATGGGTTTGAACCCACTACCTCCAGTATATGGGACCCTACTCCTGAAGCCACAGGCACCGCCAAAAGCAAGTTTCTTTAACCCCATTTTATAACCATGGAACCCAAGGATCAGAGTCAGTAAAGTGACTGGGGTTCATCAACCCAGGATCTGTATTCATAATTTCCTTTCTGAACACTTCCTTCATCTTATTGCTCTTCCCTGAGGATTGCATTTCCTATGTAGCAATCTTTCAAATTCCATTATGTTTGAGTCTGGAGTAGTACTTTCAGATGATATACAGGATACCCAGCTAAATTTGAATTTCAGATAAATAATCATATTTTTTCCTTGCATAGAATGTGCCTGGTTGTCCCCCTCACACTATTTCTCCTTCCTCAGAATCTTCAGTAACTTTGAAGCACATGCGTTCAGACTTCACCATCAACCATACTCTCTTGATGAAATTGTCAGACATGCTTAGTCATTCCTGCCAAATCACTGATCACTCTATCACCTGTTTCTCTTTCTTCCTTTCAATATTTATTTCCATTGCCATTTTTCATGACCCCAAATCCCCTTAGATGTCGCTTCAATGTAAGTGCTTCTCATTTTCTTGACTTTCTCACTTTAGTTTCCCTCCATCCCAATTCAAAAGGAGAAAAGCATAGAGAACACAGAATTTTTTTTTTTTCAGTGTTGAATAGGGTGGCCAGGGAAGCCTCAGTGAGGAAATGATACTTAAGAAAACATCCAGAAGGAGCTGAAGCTCTGTTGCCACCGGACAAACACAATTCAGAAGACAGTTGTAGCAAAGGCCCAGAGACAGAAGCTTTCCAGGTTTATTTTGGAATGTTTCTTGAGACAAGGACTGTATCTTATACTTAGTTATATTATTGATTGTGCTCAATAAAATCTTGCTCACAGGAGTACCCCATTTAGTATGAGGAGCATAATAAATTCTTGATTAGTAAGTAAATGAGAACAGGTACCTCAATGAAAGGTTATTAAATGTGTTTGGAAATCCTTTCCTATAGTATAAGACCTTGCAATCAAACGAAAGGACTTAGGGTTCTGAACAATACATAAAATAAAAACATAAATTACATTATGTATAACTAGTGAAGTGCATTTTGAGAAGTGAAATTTGAAAGGCATTATAAAAATGATATATAAGCCTAATAAGCAGAATACCAAGGATATTAAACCCTTGAGTATTCTGTATTTATAATAGCATGTTAACCTCCTGCCTTCTCCTATACAGGCCACGTTTCTGTAGATTTTTAAAATTAAAAAAAAGTTAATTAAATTAAAAAATGCTCATTAAAAATTTTTTTTGGTTTCAATGTTTTGCTTTTCAATCTAGAATCTTGAGAGATGGAGGTAACAGAAGAGAACGAGAATCGGATCTTAATTTTTAGAAATTTACTCAATGTAGCTTTACTGAGAGACACTCTGACCTGAATATTTTCTAGTGACAGACAGAGCTCGACATATAGTAGATATTTAGTAAATTTCTGTTGAACAAATTGAGTGTCTCCATGAAAGAGTAAAATGCATCCATAAAGGTGTTTTCTCTGAGGTCTGGATTTGACGCCAAGAGGATCAGAATCGCATTTTCGATTTATAGTTTTTGGAATATCACAAAGGGTGAAAAGAGAGAGAAAAAAAACAATTAAGGAAGACAGTGACTGTTGTATCTAGATGGCACCAACGCGGCGACCAATTATGTCCCCTCTCGGAGTCCGTAGTCTTCTGCCTGAGCCGTTCCCGCGGCTGTGGACGCGGCCGGCAGTGACGTCGCGGGATTTGGCGCTCACCGGAAACTTGTCGCCGCGTCCCGGGTGCAGGGCGCGCAGGCGGGACTTTCAAGCGTCTGATGCCGGGAACTGCGGCGGCATGAGTCTCTGGGTGGACAAATACCGGCCCTGCTCCTTGGGACGGCTGGACTATCACAAGGAGCAGGCGGCCCAGCTGCGGAACCTGGTGAGTCGGCGGGGCCGGGACGCTGGGGAGGGGAGGCCCTGAGAAGCGGGGCGGCGCCTGTCCGCCGCCTTCCGACGTGCTGGGTGCCGCGAGGAAAGGTGAAACACGACGGGCGGGAGTGTGGCGGCTGCGGGTTTGTACTTGTCAACAGGGCAGGCTTCCCTGAGGAGGAGCACCTGAGCCAAAACTCGAAGGAAGTTAGAGAGTCAAGTGGCAAATGCAGGTTCTGAGCAGAAAGTGGAGCAGGTGCGGGAGACAGCAAGTGCACAGTCCCTGGGGCCGGAGTGTGCACGGCCCGACCTTGGAGCTCGGGAAGGCCGGGGTAGCTGGTGACAGTGAGCCCGGGGAGAGTAGGAGGTGGGGTGCGGTGGGGTGCTGACAGTGACATGGGAAGCTATTGGAGGATTTTGAGCAGGTTGCTTTTAAACAGGCTCACCTAAAGTTTCTTGGAGTCAGTGTTCTTATTTCCAGGGAAGGTGTTGTAAATGTTAACTTTGAAAGTCGTTTTTAAATCTCAAACGTTTTGTATTAGGACGTCCTTGAGTACAGCCCCTCCTCCCCATCCTGATGCGTATTTTTAGGTTGTAGTTGATAAAAGTTTCCAATGGCAGCATTTTCTGAAAAGCAACGTGACTCCTGTAGGGAACGGAGAGGAAGGAAGGCTCCTGAGGAGAATAAGTGTCTGTAGATAACATTTATCCACTCCTTTTATAGATTTAAAAGTAATATAAGAGGCTGATGAAAATGTCTTTGCTCAACACTGTAGTGTTCTGATACCGACCTCTTTAAGAATTACAGAAATTGCTAAGTGCTTTTTTAAAAATGAGAAATAATAAAAAAAGACTTTCTGAAAGTCATTACAAAATTTGATAGTGTTGTGAAATTAAAGTTTTTTCTCTCTTTAAATTATTTATATTACATTTCTACTGTTTCAAAATAAATCTATTACAGCAATATACTTTATTTATTTATATATTTTCTAAGAAAAGCTTTGACTTTAATTTTGCTAGCCAAAGAATACATTTTGTCTTATTTCCTGTAGCCCCCTTTATCAAATTTGGAATGTATATTTTGTACAATTTAATATACTGGTCTTACATGTTAATAAATTTGCTTTAAAATATTCCTTTGTTTACTGTTTCATCTACAACTTAATAAAATTATGAGATATTTAAAGCATAACTTTTATTTTTGGTTAGATCACATTTTAAGAGCAAAGGCAATATTTGTGGAGCACCCTCTGTTTGGGGGGTGCTATATTGGATGAGTTGTTCCTCTCCTTGAGATTTTTCTTTTTCAGTGCCAGAGATGGATGCGTTTGTATGGTATTAATATTCACTGTGATAGGCACCTCTGATAAGATATTAATTTTGTCTATAATGGTGTTTTATAGAACTTTTGCATCACAAGATTTATACCCTTCATGGCACTGCTTCCCAAACCTGACATCATCAGAATCACCTGGAAAGCTATTGAAAAATCATACTGTCTTTGTGCTGTAGTGTGGCAGATGCTGTCATGTCCTGCTTAGGCCCCTTGACCTTGAGTCTTAAATGCACACAGACTAACTTTCAACTTTGTACATCTGTGCTTTGCTTGAGGCCTTCCCCTAAGTCAGTGGTTCTCAACCTTCCTAATGCCGCGACCTTTTAATAAAGTTAAACCTGTGCGTTGCCAGCCACAGGTTGAGAACTGCTGCAAGCAGACCTGAAATGTCTGAGAATTAACGCCCTCTTTTCCCCTCATCCACTTTCCTAAGCAGGCCTCCAACAAAGGACTTATGAGAGAGAGTATCAAACTCCAGCTCTCCCACCCCTTGGGTGAGTTAACTCTGTGGTGTGTTATGCTGACTTTAAGAGTTCCCCAGCAGGATTAAGCACAGATAACTGGATGGTTTTTAACTTGATAACACACTCCGATTGGTTGGCTGCCTTTTCTTATTTCGCATCTCTGCTTTTCTATGATGTTTTCCTTTACCTCCCAAGTAAACCAGCTGCACGCAATTCTTATCACAGGGTCAGTTTCTAGGAGTCCAAACTAAGAAAGACGTTAGTCTCAGAGTTATAGAATCCTAATATTATACTTGATAGGGTCCAGAAATTAATTATTCCTTTCTTTGAAAAAGTTCTCTTGGAATTCTCATAACTAGATTTGGGATTTCCTCCTTTCTAGCATTTAGTGTTGTATCTTGCATGTAATACGCTATGTATGTAAACTATATAAAATTAGTGCTGGGGAATAATCAACATTTCAGAGTTTATTAAATATAAATATCAATATATTTGAATTTGGAGATTCATAGGTAGGTATACAAACTATTTTATACTTTAAAAGTAGTTTGGTACTACCTGGAGCAGTTCAGTTTGACTAGGGAAAAATGCCTTATTCCTTTTATTTTCCCAGGTGCAATGTGGTGACTTTCCTCATTTGTTAGTGTATGGACCATCAGGTGCTGGAAAAAAGACAAGAATTATGTGTATTCTACGTGAACTCTATGGTGTTGGAGTAGAAAAATTGCGAATTGAACATGAGACAATCACAGTAAGCATTTTACTTTGAGGCCCTCCAAATATTTATAGCAGGGATTTTCAATTCTGGTCTTATATGCATTCACTGTCCCCACTAGTTGCTGCTTAACATATGATTTAAATAAGCATTTCACAGGTAATCCTGGTGCACAGGATTGAGAGCTACTGATTCATAGACTCAACTGTTAAAACCAGACCAAAGCCATTTATGTTGGAGAGGAAATGAGAGCAACAGGAGGTTTTGAGCAAAATACAGAGGGTGAGATTCATTTCAGATTACCTACTAAGATGAGGTCTTAGCTGGAATTAGAACAGAAGTTTCTAAAGTTCTGAGAGCAATAGTGGGACTGGAAAAAAGGTAATGATTTTGAGAAAAAAATTGAACAAAGAATCAAGTGACTTGGTAAAGATTGTGCAATTGATTGGCAAAGGAAGCATGAGGCTCTGGGAAGTGAAGAAGTTTCCTGTGATATTGCCCTTTCTGAGATTTCCAGCCTCATGCCAGGCAGTATGTTTTTATGCTCTTTCCTAAGGGATGATGCTTAAGATCTAGCTGAAAGGTCTTCTCCATATCTCATAAAAGTTAATTTCTCTTCTACACCCTCTAGTTTATACCTTTTATAGTTCTTGTTTTGTTTTGCCTTGATTATATAGTTGTTTACACATGTCTGTCTTTGGATCGTGTTCCTTTTGTACCTAATGTGTCATATTTATTTTCATATCCTTTATAGCCCTTGGTAGAATGTCATATACATATTAGTTTTTGAAAAAAATGTTTACTGTGGATGTTAGTGTTATAAATAGAATCTTTAGGAGGGTAACTGGGTTTTAGGCTAATGTTGATTAGCTATGTTTAGATACATTGAATTTGAGGTGCCAGTTGTACATCTTGGTGGAAAATATTGTAGGGACAAACTTAACAAGGAAGATGTGGGTTTCAGGGGAAGAAAATTTATAAAAGGACAAGGAAAAAATGCAACATGTTCTCATGTAGGCTTAATATTTAAAAGTGTCTGCTGTAAGTTACAGTACAAATTTCAATGAAATTCTGATTAAAATCCAAATGGTTTTTATGAATCTTTGAAATGATCTTAACAGTCCATATGGATGAATACATTTCTGAGACTAGCTAAAATAATTATGAAAAGGAGTATCAGTGAAGTGGGGCTTATATTACCAGATAATAAATGATATTGTGAGGCTGTTGTAATCAAAACAATATTATATTGTCATGGGAATAGAAAATTAGACCAGAAGAACTGAATAGAGAGCTCAAAGGTGTGACGAAGGTCTATTTCAAATCGGGAAGAGGATAAGCCAGCAAAATATACCAGTATTACCAGTTATCTATTTGGAGGAAAACAGAGTTGGGTCCCCATGATGTACAATTTATAAAGACAAATCCCAGGTTAATTAAAGACTGAAAGTGCTAAATATCTTAGAGTAAAATGTTCTAGACTATATGAGCTGCCTATGGGTCAATAGCACCTTTTGACAAAAAACAAGGAAATTGTAGAAGATAAGAAACACATCCTTGGTTATATGTGACTTTTAATGGTTGGTTTGAAAAAGCATAACATAAAATCAATAGAAAAATGAAAGATAGTCACAAAACATTTCAAAGGAATGTATTAAATGTAGGATTTTACAAAGTGATGCCAGAAAGACAAATAACCTGGTAGAAAATTGAAAAACAGTCACAGGAGAGAAATCTAGCTGATAAACAGATGTGATGGTGTTTGACCTTTGTGATAATGAAGTAGTGTCTGTTATATGCTCATCAAATTAGAAAAGATCAAAAGGCATAATAAAGCCACTGTAGTTGGGGAACATTGGAGAAGCGTGTTTGTTGCCAGTGGGAAAGTGAATTGTTAGACTATTTTGGAAAGCAGCTGGTCTATAAATACACTACCTACATACATATGTATTAAAGTTTATAAAACACATCCTCTTCAATCAAGTAAATTTTTACTGAGAATCATTTCCATAGAAATGAGAGCAGTACATGAGATGTATGTACAAGTATGTTAATTGTGGGATTAAGTGGCAAAAACAAAGTGTCTATCTGTATGGCTAACTGGAACATCCATGCTATATGTTGATATACAACTATGACATTACTCAGTTTTTCTGAGAGATTGCCAAGATTTATTGTTAAGTAGGAAAAGCAAAACACAGAGAAACACATATGATTTTATCATTTTTTATTTTTATTTTTAATAAAAAGCAGTGATATTCTATAAATATATTTTTGTGTTAATATGGAAATGGCTATGAAAGGATAGATGCAGATTGTTTATGATGAGGATCTGGTGATAACTGGGGATGATTTGGAGATTTTTGGATATAAGGAAAAAAAGTCACAATAAAAACAGGCTGTGGGATATGACCCTATGTATATAAAAACATGTTTAGCTGCACATTAAAGAAAGAATGGAATTAAGAAGCTAAAACATGGTGTTTATCTTTTAAGTTTTAAGTTATTACCAAGTATAAATTGGGTGTATAATAAAAGAAAGAACAATGACAATACAAAAGAGAAATGAAAATTTAAAAAAACTTTTTTTATTCCCCACAGACTCCATCTAAGAAAAAAATTGAAATCAGCACTATTGCAAGTAACTACCACCTTGAAGTTAATCCCAGGTAAACTGTATTCTATATACTGTATAGAAATAAGCATTTTTAGAAAAATGGTGTTCAGACTCCTTTTCTTAAAAAAAAAATTAGAATCTTTTCTGGAAATAAAATCATATATATGGAAGCACAGTGTATAAAACAGATAAAAAGGAAGCTAGCTAGCTTTTTTTTTTTTTTTGTGGAGACAGAGTTTCACTTTATCACCCTCAGTAGAGTGCCGTGGCATCACACCACTCATAGCTCCAACTCCTGGGCGTAGGTGATTCCCTTGCCTCAGTCTCCCAAGTAGTAAGTTTCCTTTATAGGAACCTAGAGCCTTCACACTTTACCTTCTTTGTAAAATAATTTCAACAATCGGTTTTAACTTTTCTTGCTCTACAGTGGTCACTGTTTCATACAAAGTACACTGAATTGTTAATAAGTTTTTGTTAAATTATATTGACTTATCCAGTACTGATGAACAAAGTGGGTGTAAAAAGTTGATAATGGTCCAGGCGCGATGGTTCACACCATTGCACTCTAGGAGGCTGAGGCAGGTGGATTGCTTGAGTTGAGGAGTCCGAGACCAGCCTGAGCAACAGTGAAACCCCGTCTCTACTAAAAATAGAAAAAATAGGAGGGTATTGTGACACACACCTAAAATCCCAACTGCTTGGGAGGCTAAGGCAAGATGATTGCTCAAATCCAAGAGTTTGAGGTTGCAATGAGCTGTGATGCCAAGAGACTCTACCCAGGCTGACACAGAGTAACAATCTGTCTCAAAAAAAAAAAAAAGTTTATAACTTCTGTGGTGAATATTTTGAAACCAAATTTGAGTGCCATGTCTTTCTTTGCCACTCTCTTGTTCGATTTCTTGATGAGAAGGTGTTAGGAGATAGTCCACCAAACAATGTCTCTGTTATCGGTGATATGATAAGATTCTTGTTGGGGCGGCATTGAAAGCTTATTTAGCAGCAGTTAAATACTGAGTGTAGAAATTATTCTGGGAGCTAAGTTGGGTAAGGCTTCAAGGGTCTGGACATTCTCAGGCAGGGGCAACATGGGCAGTGGCACAGAGGAAATAGTGAACATCCACTTCAAGGAGCGGGAGAAGGCTGAATGGAGCAGGAGAAACAGGTATTTTATAAGGTGAGGCATATGTGGTCTGCATGGCACTGTGTGAGAAACTTTACACGGATTATTTTGCTATTATGTTTATCCTCAAAACAACTGTAATAGGTATTGCTGTTTTTTCTGAGTATGACAAAATTAAGAGGAATAAGGTTGGTGGGAATGGTTCTAACTATAAAAGTAGGAGTGTAAATTCTGTAGACAGAAAATGTTTTGGCTTCTTGACTAGGAAAATAATCATAAAAGAGACACTCTGGGTATGTTGAGCTGATGATGATGTGGGAAAAACTTGATGGTTGTTTGGGAAAATAGTCAATTGCTTTGCCCTCTTTTTATCATTGTGAGTTCCTCTGAAGCAAGACTAGCCAATTGGAGAATAAGCTAATTGTTTTGGGGGGTGTTTGAAATTAACTTCCATTCAACCTAAATTGACCAGGTGACTTCTGTTGGTTTGAGATACGTCACCTTAGTGCCAAAGCAATAATATCGGTGTAAATGACGGATAAATGCCTGTAATGAGTCAAAGTTTATAGAATTCTGACTTTGTATTTTAAGTGTTCCCTACCTTACCTCCTTGAATCAGCTTCAGGTCAGTGCTGGAAACAGACTAATCTAGTTTTGTTCTCTCTCAGAACTTTGCTACTTGAAGGATAGGAAAGAGGATTGGAATTAAATTTATGTTTCAAAAATTATTTTTGTATTTTTTAATTAATTTCTCAATTAACTGTATTTATGTGCTAACTTTCTGTAGTGGGTGCTAAAATGTTAAGATATTTGTCAAACCATTACCTATCATTAGTTTGGTTTTTCTTTGTGTTTGTTTTGAGATAGAGTCTCACTCTGTCACCCTGGGTAGAGTGCCATGGCATCATAGCTCACAACAAACTCAAACTCTTGGGCTCAAGTTGTCCTCTTGATTCAGCCTCCCAAGTAGCTGAGACCATAGGCACAGTCACAACATCTAGCTAGCTTTTCTATTTTTACTGGAGATGGGGTCTCACTTTGCTCAAGCTGGTCTTGAAATCCTGAACTCAGGTGATCCACCCTCATCAGCCTCCCAGAATGTCATCCTCTTTTTTTTTATTGTTCTTTTTATGTTAACTGTAAATTTAATGTAAGAACATGTTTAGTGTTTTCAGTGATGTTAATCCAATTGGAGCAGTGTCAATAATTTGCTTTTTTTTTTTTTTTCTGAGCCAGATCTCACTCTGTCACCCTCGGGAGAGTGTTGTGCGTCATAGCTCACAGCAACCTCCAACTCTTGGGCTTAAGTGATTATCTTACTTCAGCTTCCCAAGTAGCTGGGACTACAGGTGCCCACCAAAACACCCTGCTATTTTTTTTTGTAGTTGTCATTGTTGTTTAGCAGGCCCTGGCCGGGGTCGAAACCTCCAACCCCGGTGTATGTGGCTGGCATCCTAACCACTGACCCTCAGGTGCTGAACCAAGTGGTAGTAATTTTTAATGAGCCTAAAACATTTCACTTTTAAAAGTTTATATTTGTAATTAGTAATGTTAATTTAGATTACAATTTTAACCACTTAAATTCTTCAACATTTTTCTAGTAATAACTTAGTAGGAATAGGGGCATAATTCTTTATAAATATTTACATACAGATAGCCATTATTTTTGTTTGGTGCAGTGACGCTGGAAATAATGACCGAGTGGTAATTCAGGAGATGTTAAAAACAGTAGCACAATCACAGCAACTTGAAACAAACTCTCAAAGAGATTTTAAAGGTATGTGATAAAAAGATTTCTTTTTATGAGTCTGCCAAATATTAGTGCTCTTTTTTTTTAATTTATGAAAATGAACAAGTCATATATGATCTTTATGTTCAGGGGAATTTAATAATCTGATAGAATTAAACTTCATGGAAAAGGACTAATTGTGCCACCCATTTGTGATTTTAGAAAAAGATGAGTAATGAAAAATACTATTTTATTAGTAAATTTATTTAAAATAAGAATTTACGTGATTTTAGTCGTATGACTAAAGTCTTATGTTCATTATCAAATATTTAGGTCAGCAAAAAGCCCCTTACAATCAGATGTAATCCCATCACATGAAGACAACTAGTAGGACAGTTTGGCCCTTGCCTTTCAGTATTTTCTTTATATATACATTCTTACAGGTGTGATTTTGTGATGATAAATATGCCAACATTTAATGCTTTTAATATACTTTGCCAAATTCTGAATCTGAAAGTGGGTATAGATTTGCTAATGGTGTTTGGGACTGCTCATTTTTCCCCAATATTTATCAACACTGCAGATAATTATTTTTGATCTTTGTCAATTTGAGTAAACCGTGTTTTTTATATCAAATGTGATTTTCTATATTTTTTTTTTGTTTGCAGTTTTTGGCCCGGGGCCGGGTTTGAACCTGCCACCTCCAGTATATGGGGCCAGTGCCCTACTCCTTTGAGCCACAGTTGCAGCACTGTGATTATTTTTTTAATTGCTCATTTTTATTTTTTAAATTGCTATGTGTTCTTTGTCTATTTTTTATCTTTCTTCATCAGTCTCTATTTCAAAATAAATTTAAATTTATGAATTTATTTTTAGCTATGATAAATTGAGTATTTTTTTATATTTTCTGTTCTTTACATGACAGTTGTTAAATTTATATCTTAATTTTATACCCTGCTATGTTATTAAATTCTCTGATTGTTAAAATAGTCTTTCCATAGGTTTACTTTGGGTTTTTTAGATGCATGTTTATGTCATCTATAAATGGAGATAATTTTTTCCTTTCATTTCCAATTTGTATGGCTCTAAATACTTTCTCTTGTCTAATTATGTTGTTGTGCCCTTTACCACGGTACTAAATAGTGGTAGAGACAGTGGACATAACATGTCATGACTCTGAAAGGAAAATCTTAGGATTTCCTTATAATTAGTGATTTGCTAAGTTTTTGGTCTGAGGTATATGTATTTCATCATAGTAGTAAGTAGTTAGCAGTTCCTACTTTACTGGGTGTTTTCATGTGTGTTGAATTTGTGTAATGCTTCTTTTGCTTCTGTGAATGTAATTTTATGGAGTTTTTTTCTTCTTGGTTCTGTTAGTATCATTGCTTATTTAACTGAATTTTCTAATATTAAAACTGTTAACTGTTCTGCATTTCTGGAGTAACCCTTACTTGGTCATGATGTATTAATTTTTTTAAATATACTGCTGTTTCTGCCTACCAAGTACTTCTTCATCACTAATTCCAGCATCACAAAACAAAAATAATGATATCATATGTATATCTGCAAAGTAGTGTGTCCTTATAATTACAATAAAAAGTTGAAGATATAATGTGATTACAATTTAAAATTTTAATTAAAATTGATGGTGCCTAATTACAGTTAAACTTTTAAAAACGAAATGTTTTAGGGCCATTAAAAAATGGATTAGCAGTATTTCAGCTCTCAGTTACAATTGAATTAGCATTATGAAAACAAATATTTAAGTTTTCTTACATTTTACTGTTACTAAAGAGCAAAAACTAGTAAGTACTTAAAAGTAACAGTTTAGGAAATACTTTGACTCTTCTATACCCATAAAGATGTTTTTCTATTTCTCTGCTTCTCTTTCTTAAAACTAATTTCAATTTAGCCATATTCCCTTTCTGTTGGTCATTTGTCTTATTGAAGTTAAGTGTCTTTTCCTCCTTAGGAAGGAGAGGAAGGCCAGAGAGTTTTTTTAGTTCCAATAAAAAAGAGCTGCCCCTTGTTTTATTTTTACAAAGTGATAAAATATAGGACATTGTGCTGTGAGCTCTATCCCCCATCTTCCTTCCTATCACTTTTATTGGGATTCTTTCCAATGTCTCTCTTTTTTCCTATTTTCTTCATTTTGAATTGTATTTCTGGGATTTCTTCTCATTGTGGAGAATTGTCTTATAAAGGAGCTTCATTTGGTTATTTTCGGAGTCTTGCTCTGTCAAACCATACTGCATCAGAGCTCCCTTGCCCTCACCCAGGAATTGGGCCATGGAATCTCCCTTGTCTTCTTAAGGTTGCTGCTTTCAAATTTCCCATAATGCTTTCCAGTGTGTTGCTGTGGGTGACTTGGGGCTTCACCTTGCCTAAAGGCTATTAGAAGCCTAGTGGTTTTTCGGTTCCTTCTTCCCACACTGATGCTGATACTTTGTGGGCCTTTTTACTTTTAGCTACTTGTTCTCACTTGCTTGAAGTTTATGTCTTTACATAAGTGGATGTACATAGGTGTCCATAGGTCTTTGGTCTGGAAATCTTTAGTTATTATTTGTTCTAGTGGGGGAGATTCAAATGCTCTACTCTGCCACTACTATCTTCTAGGAAAGATTATTAATATAATGAAACATTACAATAATTGGACTTCGTCTTCACCTTCAAATTATTCCTGAACTTTAAGGCCAGTCAAAGTTCATGGTCATGGCCTGGCAGAATCTTACTATACAAGTTGGCAGATGTCTTTGCCAACATCTCTTGTATCAGTGTTTTCCAAATTACATTCTTTGGCATTGAAGATTTTAGATTTAAAATGTTCCACAGAAATGTGCTTCATAGATAAAAGATTTGGGGGAAATACAGTACAGTACATCCTTGTTGTGGTAATTTTTGCATGTAAATAATAAAGGCTGCAGTGAATTCTACAGCAAAGTAACTTATTTAGCTTCATTATCCTAGTGTTTCTTGTTTAATTATAGAATTTTAAAAAATAAAAATAAATTCACCATGTACATAACTTTAGTTTGTATTTCCCAATGGGAAGAGTAGCATAATAGGCTTATTATTTAGAATTTCACTCTGAATAAGGAAGAGGAGGAAAAAGGAACAAGTTCAAGTTTGAGTAAACTCAGGTTAAAATTTGTTTTGTTTTGCTTTGACTCAGTGGTATTATTGACGGAAGTTGACAAACTCACCAAAGATGCTCAACATGCCTTGCGCAGAACCATGGAAAAGTATATGTCCACCTGCAGACTGATCTTGTGCTGCAATTCTACATCTAAAGTGATACCACCCATTCGTAGTAGGTGCCTGGCAGTCCGTGTGCCTGCTCCCAGCATTGAAGATGTAAGTCGAGTGCAACTTTTCAGAGACAATTCAGTTCAGATTCTCTTGAGTATTGTATGTACATCCCTGTCAGTTTGTTTCTGTAAAAACATAGTGAAGTATATAAGTAATTCAAGATTATCTATGTACCTGGATGCAAACCATTAGTATATGTACAAACCAATTTATATAGTAGTAAATGCCAGATAATAAGAAATAATTCTTGGGCAGTGCCTATGGCTCAAAGGAGTAGGGCATTGGCCCCATATGCTGGAGGTGGTGGGTTCAAACTCAGCCCCGGCCAAAAACCACAAAAAATAAAAATAAAAAAAAGAAAGTATTCTTCTCTTTAAATCATCTTTTACTTTGAACAGATAGGTATTATGAATTCTACTAAACTAGGGAAGGGCTAGTTATTTAGTGTTGTTGTCTTCAAGCTGATTTAATTGGCTGGAGGAGGAGACTGGAATGTAGAGGAAATACATTTTGCAAGGAGGTGATATAAGAATGGGAGTCAAAGTCTGAAACATTTATACATATTTGTGTATATGTATATATATTTTTTTCTTTATCATTCTTAACAGATATCAGTGGAAATTCTAATTTCTCACATTAAATAGGTTTCCAGCTATTAATGGATTTTGGGAGTTTATTGTGAAGTGGGGATAATATGTGACATTGTGTTAGATAAGGAATGGTGAGATACCTTTATTATTATTTTAAGTTTTACTGTAATAATTCTTTCATTGTAAGAATTATGAGAGTAACATGGTTATGTGGGACTATAAAGTTAGCAGAAATTGTCTTAGTATGTGTGTCCATTTTCTTAATTATTTTATTTGTAGATTTGTTATGTGTTATCTACTGTGTGCAAGAAGGAAGGTCTGACACTTCCTTCACAGCTGGCTCGTAGACTTGCAGAGAAGTCTTGCAGAAATCTCCGAAAAGCTCTACTGATGTGTGAAGCCTGCAGAGTGCAACAGTGAGTGGATGGGGCAGGTACCACAAGAAACACTCTGGGAGATGAGCACACTTCTGTTTAATTTTTTGTGTCCTCTTTTTGTCATGTAGATATCCTTTTACTGCAGATCAAGAAATCCCTGAGACAGATTGGGAGGTGTATCTGAGGGAGACTGCAAATGCTATTGTCAGTCAGCAAACTCCACAAAGGTAACCAGTATAAAATGGTGCTGGTAAAGTTTTGACTAAGATAATACCCACAGTAGCTATTTTTTGCAAATAGTATGCCACTTAGAATTATAATTAAATCCTGAATCTAAATATTAAACCTATAAGGAAAAGGTAGAATTTAATTTCAGAAATTTGGTGGTTCAGGCCAGGCACAGTGGCTCACACCTGTAATCATAGCACTCTTAGGAGGCCAAGGCAGGTGAATTGCTTCAGCTCACAAGTTCTAAAAGAGCCTGAGCAGGAACGAGACCCTTTTTCCACTTAAAATGAAAAACTGAGGCAAGAGGATTGCTTGAGCCCAAGAGATTGAGGTTGCTGTGAGCTAAGATGCCACAGCACTTTATTAAGGGGGACAAAGTGAGACTCTGTCTCAAAGAAAAAGAAAAAAGAAATTTAGTGGTTCAGAATCATTAGTGTGTGGTACTGTCTATGGCTTTTATTAAGCTGTTGACATGTAAGTGGAATTTATGTATAAATTAAAACAAATCTTTGAATTTTTATTTTTCCTTTCATGATCCTGGATGACTTAATATTAACACATAACAGAATATGCCTAGCTTTCTAATACTTATAGAAAAGAATAATATATAACTTGTTACTCATGCATCATGTGCTAGAAAAATACCAGACTGTCAGTCCAACTTCTTTTTAGTTAAGTGTCCTTGAGCAGGTATTTTCATTTTAGAGTTTCATCTTCTTCATTTATATTTTGAAGATAGTATTATTATTATTAATATTATCCTGCCAAGGATATTGTGCCTGAGCTGTGAAGAGCAAAAGAGCCTGAGTGATAGTAGTATGAGGACTGGAAATCCCTGTGCTTGGTGATGATGATGGTTCTATTACAGATAGCATTGTGTATATGCCATCGTACTTAGGAAGTACTTTGGGGCACATTTACTACAAAGTTGTTTCCATTACTTCTGTGAGTCTATTACTTCATGGTGGACCATACTGAAATACCTCAACCCCTAGTTGGTAATGATTTGCAGTTCTGATGAATAAGGACAGTCTACTGTCTTCCAAACCAAGAGTGACATGACAGTGTTAAGCTGCACAACCTTTGGAACACCTGGAGAAGGTTCCCCAGGCTTGGCTGCAGCACTCTCATATCCTGGTTGCCTATCAGAGCTGAGAAACCGACTGTGGACGTTAGCACAGCATATCATGTTAGGTTGCAGAATAGACTGTGTGCAACCACTAGAATTTAATTTTAGAGGAAAATAATGACGAGAGGAATGCACTCCGTTTCTCTTCTTGAGAGAGAGATCTGGTGAATTGTAATTTTTATAAGCAATTCTTTGCAAGGATTGTAAACTGTTCTTTAGCTATTGCACAGATTGCTTGAGGTAGATTGTGAGTCATGCATAGTGAGGACTTAGTATGTCAGTAGGTTTCCTTTGAGTTCTCATAATTCAATTTTTGACATTGATAATTTTATTTAAAAAATGCCAAATGGGTGGCACCTCTGGCTCAAAGGAGCAGGGCACCGGCTCCATATGCCGAAGGTGGCGGGTTCAAACCCAGCCCTGGCCAAAAACTGCAAAAGAAAAATGCCAAACATAAGTAGTCTCATCAGAAAACAAACCTTATTTTTAGGAAAAGTATTAGAGTATAGAATTATAGTATTCTATAAGTATTAGAAAGCTAGGCATATTCTAGTTTGTTAAATGTTAATATTCAGTGACGAAATCTTGCCAGTTAAAACAATAAAATTTAAACAAACTAGGTCTGAGGAGTCTTTCAGTTTTAGGAAATGTTTTTTATTTTTTTGTAGAGACAGAGTCTCACTTTCTTGCCCTCTGTAGAGTGCTGTGGCGTCACACAGTTCATAGCAATCTCCAACTCCTGGGCTTAGGTGATTCTCTTGTCTCAGCCTCCCGAGTAGCTGGGACTATAGGCGCCCGCCACAATGTCCGGCTATTTTTTGTTGCAGTTCAGCTGGGGATGGGTTTGAACCCACCACCCTCTGTGTATGGGACCGGTGCCCTACTCACTGAGCCACAGGCACCACCCATGTCTTTTGTTTTTATTACTTTACACTTTAACAGTCAGGTTTTACTTTGAGATGTGAGAAATGATGAGCTTTTGAGTCAGATCTGAATTAAAAGGCTGGGTCACCTGCATGAGTTTTGATAGAAACCTACCCTTGCTGAACTTGAGATTTTTTCAGTAAAAGAGCATAGCTGAGGAATTAGTAGTGTATAGCAGTGAATCTAATACTGAGTAAGGTGTTAAATGCCTTAGTGAAGGGTGACTTTGGAGTAAGACAAACAGATCTGTGTTTGAGTCATGCCTTGCTGTGATCAGTTTTATCAAGTTACTTAAACTATCTGACCCTTAGTTTTTTCATCTAAAAAAAATGAAGGTAATCCCCCTTCACAGGGCTGGTGTGAGGACTGAGTTAAATTGTTGGTTACAATGTTTTGCACATAGCAGGTGCTCACTTTTTTGTAGGTTTAATGTAGCAGGGCTTCATACTCCTGGAGTCTCAGGAAAGGAGTCTGGAGTTGTACTTCAAAAAAAAATTTTATATAAATCTGACTTATCTCAAGTATGAAATAGGATTATGGTAATAAAAATTCAGAACATACTTTTTCCTTTGGGATAGGTAACATACAGAGAAATAAAGATAAATCTACTTGTTTTATGTGCTTTGAAATTTTAGTTGCTTATTTTTCTTGCTGTTTTAAAATTGTGTTTTTATATTTCCCTCCTTTACTAAACTCTTTCCCTCCTACAAATATGATGAGAAGGGCCTGGAGTTAAGGTCTCAGAAGTTTGAATGTTCATATTTACTTAGCTTCATCTGTGCTCACCTGTAACCTCTTGTCCTGCCTCTTTTATGACAGGACGGCTTTGTGTCCCTGCCATATTGCTTTTATGTGTGTCACTGTGCAGTCTGGACAGTGGCATTATTCTGTATCTCATGCCCATTTTATCATTTGTCACTTATGTAATTGACTAGCAATTGTTCATCTTTTCATGGCCATTTTCTAGTTTTAGGTAGCATTTCTCTGGAAGAAAATAATAAACATTTGATATGTTTTTAAAATCTGTTAAATTCCATGTTGTGAATAGGCTCAAATTTGACTACTCATAATGCATGGGTTTGGATTTATGGCGGGTCCGTTCCCCTGGGCCTCTCATAGTGCCCCATGCCAGAGCAAACTGTGTCCCTAAACCATTGCCTGGCCTCTGTGTCCATAGGCTGGTGGCACTGAAGTGGGTTGCACAGAGGAAAGAAAAAAAATTTTTTTGACTACTCATGAAGTCTGAATGACTATCTGGTCATAGTATTTTGATATAATTAATTACCCTGAATATAAATGTCTTACTTTAAAAGAGTTCTGAAAATTTTCTTTTTGAAAAATGAAGTGAAAGTAAGAGAAGGTTTTATGTTTGTCAAAAGTGTGACAGATTAAGAAAATATGCTTATAGTGGATTGTTCATTTAATTCATAAAGTAAAGCTTCACTGTAGGTACTTGGAAAAACATCTCTTGTTTTCATCATAAAATATCAATCATTTTGTTTTATATAGGCTCCTTGAGGTTCGTGGAAGGCTCTATGAGCTTCTAACTCATTGCATTCCTCCTGAGATTATAATGAAGGTAATCCAATTTCAGATCTTAAACTGTTTATGACCACAGTATTTGGACTTGAGCGTGTGATCACAGGGCTTTTACATACTCAGATACATTGGGCCTCTTTCTCTTCAGCTCATTCATCCCTCCGGTATTTTTGGAGCCTCTCCTGTGTGCCAGGCATCATTAGGGGTGTGCCGAAAAAGGACGACTGCTTCGGGGCGAGTTGTGGTCTAGTAGGGGGGATGGGAAAAAAGTAAAGAAGTAAGAGGATTTCAGAAAGTTAAAAGTGCTGTAAAGGAAAGCCTAAGATGAAATGTTAACGGAGGGGAGGGCTATGGAAGGCCATTGATGGCTGCTCTGAAGAAGATATGTTTAAGCTGGGATTTGGGAGATAAAAGAAGAACACTGTAAATAGCTGGGGAGCAGGCATTTCAGATAATGGAACTCAGTGTACTTGGGAAAGGGGGTTAAGTAGGCAGAGTACAGACTATGTAGGATATTAAGGTTTAACTTTGTAAGTTAGCTAGCTCGATTTATGCATGGAAAAATTTAAATGATACAGATATACAAGGAAAGTCCATCCTTCCGTATCTGGAAGGGTAATTACTTTAAACAGAACACTATTCCATTCACATAGAACCAAGTATGTAAATGTTGTTTCACAAAACTACTCAGTGTTCTGCATGGTGTTTTCATTGAAGGTATAGCGTGGATCTTACTTTATAGCTATACAGATTTACCCTGTTCTTTTTACCCATCATATGTTGACTGTCATAGTGTTCTGAATGTGACCTCTCTTGGTGAAACTTCAAGAATGTCTAAGATTATTATTATTATTATTATACATAGTGCTGCAGTAAGCATTTTGTACTCATATCCTTGTGTGGTTAAATACTTGGAATTAAGAATGTGGTAGATAGCTGCCACATTTTTACATTAAGGAAAAGGTACTTTTTTTACATTTGAAGACTACTTAGTTCACGTAAAATAATCAATGATTTCACATATATGAAAAAGATTTTAACTTAAGTTTTACTTATTTTTGTGAATGAGAAAAATAAAGCACGTTTAGCTAATTTCTTTTAAAAATGAGTACTCTCTTTTCGTAGGGCCTTCTCTCAGAACTGTTACATAATTGTGATGGACAGCTGAAAGGAGAAGTGGCCCAGATGGCAGCTTATTATGAACATCGTCTGCAGCTGGGTAGCAAAGCCATTTATCACTTGGAAGCATTTGTGGCCAAATTTATGGCTCTTTATAAAAAGTTCATGGAGGATGGATTGGAAGGCATGATGTTCTGAATTTTCTCAGTTATTCTTGCAAATTATTTCTCAGTATCAGTATTTACATAACAGCTTATATTAGAAGCGCTATTGGGAAAATAAACTTACTTAATCATGTCTTATTTGTGTGTTTTTGTGTTAAATGTGTTTATCATTTCTTGTAAGGCAGGTTTGCTGGTGAATTCTCTCAGTTTTTTTGTTGTTTTGTTTTTTATTTTTGTGGAGGGGGTTGGCCGACTGCTGTGTACATCCAGCTAATCTTTAATATAAATTTTTTTGTAGAGATAGTCTTGTGATGTTGCTCAGCTGGTCTCAAATTCCTGGCCTCAAGTGATCCTCCCACCTTTAAAAAAATTTTTTAATTTTTTAATTTTAGGTTAATGTGAGGGTACAAACAACCAGGTCAAAATATTTGATTTTGTTAGGTAGAGTCCCTCTGTAGTTATGTCCTGTACCCAAAAGGTGCCCAAACTCTCCCACCCCATGCTCGTTCAGTGGGTGCACTCCCTCTCACCTCACCTCTCACCCTCCCTCGTTATCTCTCCCCCACCTTGAACTGAAATGAGTTTTTCTCTTATGTGGGCATTAGAGTGTCTAATTAGTATTTCATATTAGTATTGAGTACATTGGATAATTGTTTTTCCATTCTCATGATATTTTACTAGGAAGAATGTGTTTCAACTCCATCCAGTATAATACAAAAGATACGAAGTCACCCTCTTTTTAATGGCTGAATAGTATTCCCTGGTGTGCATATACCATAGCTTGTTAATCCAATCCTTGGTTGGGGGCATTTAGGTTGTTTGCATATCTTGGCAATTGTAAATTAAACGCTGTAAACATTCTGGTGCAAATGTCCTTAATGATAAAATGATTTTTTTCTTCTGTATAGATGCCTAGTAGTGGAACTGCAGTATCAAATGGGAGATCTAATTTGAGTTCTTTGAGGATTCTCCTTTACTTCTTTCCAAAGAGGCTATATTTAGTTTGTAGTTCCACCAACAGTGTAAAAGTCAATGTCCCCTTTCTCCACATCTGTGCCAGTATCTGCAGCTTTGGGGCTTCGTGATGTGGGCCATTCTCACTGGGGTTAGGTGATACTCTCAGTGTGGTTTTGATTTATCTTCCTCTGATCATTAAGGGCAATGATCATTTTTTCATATGTTTGTTACCCTTTCGTCTGTCTTCCTCAGAGAAGGTTCTGTTCGTGTCTCTTGCCCAGTGGTAGATGGAATTGTTGGCTCTTTTTGTGTTGATTAATTTGATTTTTTGTAGATCCTAGTTATCACGTCTTTGTTAGATTCATAATATGCAAATATCTTTTCCCATTCTGAAGGTTGTCTATTTGCTTTGGTTGCTGTATCCTTAGCTGTGCAGATTTGCAGTTTAATTAAGTCTCATTTGTTTATTTTTGTTATGGTAATTGCCATGGAAGTCTTCATAAAATCTTTCTCTGGGCCAACGTCTTCAAGAATTTTTCCCAGTCTTCCATGATTTTTATCGTTCTCGCAAGGTGAATCTTTCCAACTTCAAGAAAAATACTGTATTGCTGAAGTTGCTAAGATCCATAGCTGTAATGAATCTTTTATCTCTGAAACCGAAGAAGGAGAAGGAAATTCGTGCTGGTTTTATAGTCACATTGCAAATTTCAAGAGTTACTACAATAGTGAGTGAGAAGCACTTAGTTAACTGAATTTGTGGATGGAAGACATGAACACAAACGTTCTGATGGACAGAATTGGGTTCCATACTATCTGTAGTTTCAGGCATCCGCTGGACGTCTTGGAAAGCATTTTCTTTTCTGCCTCTGATGGGGAACTACTGTAGTTAGTTTTCTACTAGGTTTTGTTTGGTTTGTTGACTGGTTTGTTTATTTATTTCTTTTCCTTGCCTTGCAGAGCATTAATGAATAGGCATCTTAGTAATCAGCCAAAGATAAAAGGCAACTTTCATGCAATCATCTGGAATGATTTTTCTATGTAACTCTCTTCTTTCCAGACCTTTGGATATGCCCAGCATATTCAACCACCTCAGCTTCTCTCAGTTTTGTTCTTTTCTCCTCAACTCCATGTTATCGTAGTTATGTGCCTGGTTTTCCCTTCCTATCCTGCAGACTGGAAAGTGCCTCCAGGAAGACAGCAATGGTGATTGTAAAGTTTACCTCATTCACTGCTTTATATATTTTGACCAGTTTTCTAGTTGTTTACAGTGGGAAGGCAAATCCATTATCTGTTACTGGCTATCAGCTATTGGCAATGAATGTCTTAAAGTTACGATTCTAACTCAAGGTCCTTGTTCCTGTGTGTGAATTACTATCTTATAAACTTTTTTAATGTTTTTATAATAAAAATTAAAATTTTGTTCTCAGAATTAGAAGTTGTGCAGTATACATTACAACAGAGACTCTTGTGGTTTTAAGTGCTGTTTTATACTCTGAGATATATCAGAATTGAGTAATAGTACTTTAAATGTTATTTCCAAATTATAAATCACAAAACACAACCTTCGGCAGCAATTTTCTTCGTACCCATTTCCCATGCAAAACATAGTAATTTCATATTTTTCAAATTGATAAATATCTCTAGTTATTTGCTCATGTTTTTTTTCTGTTTATAATTCCTATGGAAATTTGAAGTGTTATCACAAGATGTTCTTTATGAGTGTGCAAGATATATAGCAAATTACTTTCCTCTCTGTAGCTTTGCAAAAATAGTGGTCTATATAAATCTCACATCTGTATGGTAACCTAACGCTGATTTACAAACACTATTTGGTGCCTTTGTGGTTTGGTATCTTACGTGCCTGTTGCAGCTGTTTGATCAGCTGATTGACCACTGAAGTTACCTTCTGTGTAATTCAGCAGGTCAGAAACATAACCAACTTCCTGAAGAGCAGCTGTGCAAAATAATTAGTAGCTGTAGGCATGACACAGTCTTCCTGAATTAAAGTATCTTTATGTGAGAGACTGTGCTAGTTTCTTTACAAGCCTTCTTTCATTTAATTCTCCTAACAATCTTTGTACTAAACATTATTATCTTGTTTTGCAGCTGAGGAACTGGGTCCAGGCAGCTGAGCATGGGCTCCGCTGTAATAAATTCACAGCTACCAACCAGTAAATGGGTTGTCTACACTGCCCAAGAGACTTCTTTACATGTCTCTCAAAATTCATTTGGAGCATTTAGCCTTACCTCCTTATTAGTCAGCTCCCAAAACCAAGTCTATTTCTGTACCATCATTTTCATGTAACCTATGTTAGTTACTCTGTCTGTATTTGCATGCAACCTGTGTTCTTATATAGTGGAGAAGCTGCCCCCATCCGTGCCTGGGCTTCCACCAGTTTCAGCCTGTCTGAGCAAACCTTGCAATATCTTTTGTACTTTATCATACTCCTCTCTCACAACCAGACCCTTACTTTGTTTTTCTAATGTCTTATTAAAGTTTCAAACATACAGAAAATTGAAAAAATATTGACTCAACACTTAACAAGTATTTACAAGGACCATTTACTGTACTTTGTCATTCATCTCTCCATCCTGTTTTTGATACATTTCAAAATGAGTTAAAGACATTAGTACATTTATTCTTCCAAGTCTGTTAATGTGCATATCTTTAGTCATTTTTTTTTTTTTTTTTTGGTGACAGAGTCTCACTGTGTCGCCTTGGGTGGAGTACCAAATCTCTGCATGTGTCAAACAATATCTCATCCTCTTTCTGCCCCTATTCTGCATATCCCTATGAATGTAATCATATCATATTTGTCTTTTTGTAACAGGCTTCACTCAGCATAATATCCTCAGCCAGCGTTTCTAGCAGTTTGACTAATATGCCCAGTGGTTTTCTTTGTAATCATCTTACCTGATGTTCACTGAGCTTCTGAAATTTGTGTCTTTCACAAAATTGTTGCATATTTTCAGAAATTATTTTATCAAATATTTTCCACTTCATCCTTTTACCCCTCTGTCATTAGGAATCAACTTACACATATTCTTGACTTTTTTTTTTTTCCCTGGTTTTTTGGCCGGGGCTGGGTTTGAACCCTCCACCTCTGGCATATGGGGCCAGCACCCTACTCCTTTGAGCCACAGGCGCTGCCCTATTCCTAACTTGAGTGATCACTTTTCACACATTTCTCCTCTGATGATATAATTTCTTTAGATCTGTCTTTAATTTCATTGATTCTTTTGTCGTCTTCATTCTCTCAGACAATACTTAGCATTTTTTTTTCAGAGATTGGATATTTTAGTTCTAGAATTTTCGTTTGATTTTTATTAATGTCTCTTTCTTTGCCTGTATTTTCTGTGTTTCAGTTCATCATGAGCATAATTTCCTTTACACCCTGGGACATAGCTATAATCATTATATCAAATTTCTGTGCCTCTCACCATTTAAATTGTATGGAGGGCTGGTCTATGTTGATTGTCTTTTCAACTGATAGTAAGTCATGTTTTTCTACTTCTTTTCATGCTGTGAATTGTATCCAGTGGTCATGAATAATTCAGGCTTTAGAGATTACGGAAGTGTGTATGTGCAGAACTAGGGTTCATCCTCTGGTTCTCTTTAGCAGGACTGTCCTCATCTCTTTCTGGTAGCTTTGGTTGCTCTGGTCTTCTGATTCTTCAATCCAGTGAGGCTGTAGAATTTTCATAAACAATTGTAGCTGCTCATCTTAATGATGACTGTTTCCTGCCCTGCAGCTAAAAACCCTTAAGAAATGAAACTCTCCAATGTTCTTTCTGTGATAGGGGAACTATGGGCCATGCCTGATAGAGTCATAGTCCTGCACCATGGTCTCTGATAAAGCAGGAGGGTGTTGAAAAGCAGCACAAAACTGCTAGAACCCAGATGGCCAGAAAAAACAACCTCAGGTTACCCTACCTGCCCATTATGTAAATTTGCTTATAATGTGTCAGCATGCTAAAAGAAACTCCCACCATTGGCATGTTGCCTTGGCAACTTCTGGAAGTTACTCTTTGGTTTAAAAAGAGAAGGAACCCTCTGTTCCTGGAACTCCCCACCCTTTTCCCAAAAATCTTATGTATAACCCTCCCTCTGCTTAACATAAAATTAAACACAAGGGTAAAAGAAGACCCCAGAAGCTCAAGGGGCCACTGACACTCTGAGAAATAGCTGCTACTCTCCATGGGGCAGGCTTTTTTTTCCTTCTCTCTCAATAAATGTGCTTTTGCCCTACTCTGTGGGCTCACTCTGGAATTTTTACTTCTGCAAATGCAAGTACCTACTTTGCCTCCAGGCAGGACCCTGTTTGTGGGCCACATTCCTATATGTTGCCCACTTTGCAACTGTCTGCTCCCTTCCAGTTTGGGCTTGTTTTTCTTGTCTCTCCAGAGTTGCTTTTAATACTTTGTTCAAAGTTTGTAGCTTCTGCAGTGTATAGTTGTCTATTGGAAGATTGTCAGTGTGTCAGAAGCAGAAATTCCTTCTCCTTGTTTTATACTTATGTTCCAGTATCTCTTATTTAAAAAACACATATTCAGATTCCTCATATGCTTACCTCATAGCCCAGCGGTTCTCAACCTGTAGGTCGCAACCCACAGGAACTGTATTAAAGGGCCATGGCATTAGGAAGGTTGAGAACCACTGTTGTACCCACACCTCCTACGTTTTACAAATTTCTAAAAAATGTTTTGTGTGCATATGAGCTATGTCTTCTCACTTCTCAACTCGTTTCAATCTGGTTTTACCTCTTATAACCTCGAAAACTCAGTTCAGATGTGTGTGTGTGCGTGTATTTCCATCCACTGAATTCTCTCTCTATAGCCAATGTACTTTTTTACTTGACCTGAGCAAGTCTTTCTTGAACTCCTTTTTCCCATGGCTTCCCTGAGGCAAATCCTTTCTTATATATTTTTTCCCCTATCTCTTTGGCTGCTCGCTTTTCAGGCTTATTCTTAGCCATGAAATGTGGAATATGATTTTATCCTTGATTCTTTCCTGCTCATAAGATTTTCTCCCTCGGTGACCTTACACAGGGTCAAGGCTTCAAATATTGTCTATTAGCTGGTAAGTCCATTTGTATGAGCCCAGACTTTATTGAAATTTCATACACACACTTTTAAATATTGGTCTGACACTTGTTCACAGATACTTCAAATACATCTAAAACTGAACATGTTCCACACTGAGCTTTTGATCTCTTCCAACCCAAACTAGACCTTTCCCAGTGTTCCTTTCTCCATGTCATTTTTTCCTGATTTCTTGCCATGTCCAACAGCCATGGGAATTGACTGAGATTCTACTAATTTCCTTTTCTCAATGGCCAGTTTTACATCTGTGTCCTTTCCTTATGTCCTGCCTCCTTTCTATATTTGCTCCCTGATGTAAGTCAGTGTTGAGTTCATGAACAGTAATATTCATATGCTGGTGATTTCTGTGTCCAGACGTTAGAGGCTCTTCCCATTCTAACCTTCAAGCACTTTCATTTTTGTTTATCCACAACAAATTCACTAGTTTTTCTGTTAAACCATCTACTCCTCTTAGTTTACTGCTTGTGTCAGGGTATTTCCCTTTCTTTTAGATACCTGGGGTAAAACTTTAGAGTAATCTGGTCCCTCTTTCTTTTTTTATTATTTCAGTATATTTTGGGGATACATATGTTTTTGGCTACATGAATCACTTTTGTTATGCTTGACTCTCAGGGTTAAAATGTGCCTATCACCAAAATAGTGTTCATTATCCCATTAGGGTAGGTTTTTGCCCATTCTCTCCTTCCCTCTTCCCCCTGCTTGATTTTCACTGAGTTTTACTTCCCTTACATGTGTACTTATTAGTTCCAATTTAACAGCAAGTACACGTGGGATTTGTTTTTCCATTCTTTAGATTCTTCACTTAGGATAATGGTCTCCAGTTCCACCCAAATTGTTACAGAAGGCCTTAACCCTTTTTAATTCAATTTTTCTGCCATCCACATACCCCCCTACTCTTATTTATTTTGGGGGAGAAATAGATTGGTGGATTACTTATAATCATCCTACAATTTTAAACAAGAAAAACATAAATATAAACTCAACCTGCTGATTTTATTAACTATTTTAGGTTATATGAAATGAAGTAAATAGATAATTTTTTGAGTATGGTTCAAGAAAGAGGGGAAGACCATCGTCTTCTGGCACTAGGAAAGGCTAAATGGGAAGTTGCATTTATAATGAAAAATGAAAAACAACAACAACAAAGGATTACATGGTTTGCAACAGAAGTGAGAAAGGGGGAAAGACAGAAACCATTTTCTACTGTGAGACAGGCCAGAGGAAGCCTGGACTTCATCCTGGAGATGGCTTCAAGAAGTATCATGCTCAAAAAAATTATAAACAAAAATAAGATCTAACAGTCTAAAATTATTCATATTTACCAGCATAAGTAATCTGGCAACTCATTCCCATTGAAAAAAAAAATACACAAATGTAAGTATTCAGATTCAGACCACTGAGTGAGGCTTCTATCTTCTATGCATTCACTTGTTCTGAAAGATATTTATTGAGCACCTGCTTTCTTTTGAAGGTATTGGAAATATACCAGGATGAAATCGACACCACCATGCTTTGTGGAATTTGTAAAGTGAGGGATGATAGGTGATTATAGATTGACTGATGAATAGATAAATATAAAATACCGTATGTCAAGTGTGCCCTGGAGGCAGAGAATTGTAGTCGTTTTGTATAGAATGAGTTCCATAGTAATTTATATAGTTTTGGCCTACTAAACAGGACATGTAAGGCCTGAGGTGAGAAGGAGCAAGCCAGTGGAGGGGGTTGGAAAGTGGCAAAAAGCAAGTCTGAGATACATTGAGCTGGCATGGGAGTGGGGTAGATAGATCATGTAGTGTATTGATATTTCAGTAAATGTTTAACATCTGGCTCTCTGGGGGAAAAAAGGCCCCCATTTGTAGTGCTTCCCAATTTCTGTGTTGTGTATGTTCCTACTATGACTAATATTAAGCTACCAATGTGAAGTCAATGAGCTCTCAAAAGTTCCTGAAAATTTAATAGTCAGCTCTTGTGAGCTGGTATGAGCCGTGTCCAGGGACACCACTGCTATAGGGTCTTACAGTCATTATAAAGATTGTGTGTGTGTGTGCACATGTGTGTATATATACACATGTTTATGTGTTTGCCATTGTATAAAATGTGTGCGTGTGTGAGAGAGAGAGGAAAGAAACTAGTAGAGGGTATTAGAGTGATAATGTGGTCAGGTTTATGTTTTAAAGCATTAAGCTGGCTCCTGGAAAGACAGTGTTAATTACTATTCTCATAAACAGTGGGCTGCAAACTCAAGGCTTCTGAAGTCTTTTCTTTGATTTATACAGTGTTGGCTTGCACATTGCTTTAAATTATTTTGTTAGCTACCAATACTTAAAAATTGAGAGACATCCCACAAACATACAAATGTTTTTATTTTCTCAAAAAAATCAGAAGCCTTGTCATTTTACCTTGCTGTTAATAGTTTGAACTGAGAAGTGTCTGTCTTTTAAATATATGCATTTTCCATTTCTCATCACTCCCTTTGTATTCCTAAAGTTGAGTTGTAAGTTATCAGCCTATGCAGTTCTTTGTTTTTAAATTATGGAGGTAAGAAAAAAACTCTTTCATTTTTTTATTTTATTTTATTTTTTTTTGGTTGCAGCCGTCACTGTTGTTTGGCAGACCCAGGCTGGATTCGAACTCGCCAGCTCAGGTGTACGTGGCTGGCGCCTTAGCCACTTGAGACACAGGCGCCGAGCCATAACCAACTCTTTTATCAGAAGTGGTGGCAAAATGAGAAGTGAGAGAGGACTAAATGATTCAAGAAAAATTAAGCATATTTCTTTACAGATGTGAAGAATCTTCCTATATATAAAATATAATGTGTCTATTTTTAAGGACTATAACTTAATGCATCATGTTGAAATAAACCATACAAGAAACTATGACTAGGAATGGAAAGACGAATGTCTCTTTTAATTGATATATTTATAAAACATCAACATATGATCAGGTTTTGATTTTAAATTGAACAGAATAAAATATGTTCCTATAAAATTAATCACTAGGTAAAAAATTGTCAGAATATCAAAACAGTTTATGAATGTCAATTTTAAATGAGCATTAGTAAAAAAGAAAAACAGTACTAAGATTATAGGCCTAAGCTACCACGTCTGACCCTAGATATAAATCTTGTTTCAAAAATATAGTTAATTAACAGGACAAATTGTGTGACTTTTACGATGTTTACTGCTGCTGCTGAAAGCATGGATATTATAGATAGGAGATTGATGCTAGTGGGGTGTTACTCCAACCCCTTGTCTGAGGTCACCGTGGATACATCACTGAATTGAGTTACAGTTAATCCTATCAGTAAAAATTTTATTGAAACAAGGATTTTGAAAACTTGATGCTCATGAGAGTCACAACATAAATTATTTTTGTGTTTTGAAAAATTTAGAAAAATTTAATATATATGAATCAAAATTAGAAAACATGACTAGGACAATTCTTCTGTGGTGATTGATAATAATTTTGCATTTTTTTCTCCACAAAATATATCCAAATATTTTGCAAAGATATAAAACTTGAACATACTCATTGCCCCCTCAGCATGAATTTCTTTTAAAAAGCAAACCTATGGCCCAAACCACAGATGCTGGTTGTATTGCTCAGTTGGGTACATCACACAGCTGCCTGCTGTATTTGCACAGAGGTTAGGTGAAAACAAGTTTTGAATTGCTTGTATTATCCAAGAGAAAATCTACTACTAAATTTTCTCTACCCTCAATCTCCTGCTTTGAAGAGTCCTGCTGACTTTTAGACTTGCACAGGGATTAGAAGCATGGACACCCCTCCCAGCTGAAAATCTGCATTTTTGACTCCTTCAAAACTTGACTACTAGCACACTTTTGACCAGAAACCTTCCTTATAGCATGTGTTAATAAATGGTTAATTAACACATATTGTGTATATTATTATACACAGGCAGTCCCCAGGTTAGGAATGAGATAGATTCTGGAAGTTTCTTCTGAAGTTGAATTTGTATTTAAGTTGGAACAGGTATATTTATGACTGCTAATAGCCCCAGTTCGTAAGTGTGAGTCACACATCAGTTGGATGTCCGTAACTCCAGGACTTAACTGTGATGCCCTCCATTTGTAAGTGCAAGTTATATGTAAGTTGGATGTTTGTAACTCAAGGACTGCCTGTAACATGTATTGTTATCATGTAGTAAGCTGGCGAAAAGAAAATGTTATGAAGAAAATCATAAGGAAGAGAAAAAATATGTATTCATTGAGTGTAAGCGGATGATCTTAAAGGTGTTCATCGTCACCATTCTCACATTGAGTAGAGTGAGAGGAGCAGGGGAGGAGGCCTTGGTTTTGCTGTCTCAGAGGTGACAGAGGCAGAAGAAAATCTATATGTATTTGGACCCTCATAGTCCAAAGCCATGTTGTTTCAGGGGTCAACTTCATAACCCTCTAAAGAGTAAAGAATGAGTATGGCCATACCACCCTGAACATACACATGTGTCCTCTAAGGAGTGACAGTTCTTTTGCATAAGGTGATTCTAAAGCATTGCACACCCTATCCATTTATCTTACCCCAGTTGCAGGTGGGTTTGGGAAACTGTTGGGCTGGGAACAATCAGGCCTACAATCCTATTGGAAAACAATTTCTACACATTTATATAACAGATCTGGTATGACTATATTCCCCAAACTGTGGATTTGAAGATTGAACTCTAAAATTGGCTTTTTGATATCAAATTTCATAAGAATGAATTGACATTGATATTGTGAAACATTGACATTCCGCAAATAGGGTTTATTACACTGCAGCATAACCTGATACTGAAAACTAAATATCAGAATATTGCACTATCAGAATTGCACAATATCTTGAGAAAAGTTACCCTCAATTTGAACAGAGGTTAGCTGTGTTTGCAAAAGCATTGTTAGCCAAGAATAACTCTCTACCATTGCTGGTCTTTCCTTCCTGTGAGGTGAGTTCCAACAGTGTAATGCCAGGCCTCTCTTTTTTTCACCCAACAGCCAGAGAGACAGAGTGTCTCATTTAATTGACACTTTAAAAAGACCAAGTGAACCTTCTTGACTTAGCTCTAACATTTTTTCTTAAGAATGAGCTTGTATGTTCTAAGTTATAAATATTAACTAGTCAGGTCCACAAGTAAGGGCACTGCCAGCAAAAGAAACCACACCCTCTGGCCTTTATCAGGTAGCCTCCTACTTTTCTATTTTGTTGTACTTGTTGTAAGTTGAGTGTGCAATATGGGTGCTATTTACTGGGGAGTAACCTCAAAGACTCCAACATTTAGTATGTCCACCAGGAATATTGATTAATAAAAATAAAAAAATTTTCAGGGAGAAGATTTTTGTTCATTCAAAATCTGTAAATGTGGGTCTTTGACTTTATTTTAGGTAAAAACAAATTGATATTAATAGTTTATACAGGCTAATTTTAGGCCCAACAGCTTTTTATACTTTTGCACTTGGCTTTGAGCTCCTGTAGTCTGGGAAAGTTCTCTCTGGCTGTCATGATGTATTTTGAGCTTGAAAGGTGACTGCAATTTATGACTCGCACAACTCATGCGAGAATGTAAGACACAGTCCTTGAGCGGCGTTGAGGGCTTCAGGTAGACAAGTGCTCTAGATTACTATGCAGGCCAGGCTTTTCCTAAATTGAGAGAAGATTCCTGTAGTGTTATGATACACATACTGGTTTTCGTCCACAGTTCCTGGCTCCCAACTTTTGTAGCCCTTGTCGGACTTCTGTTGTTGTAATGTTGGGTGTGTTAGGCCTCAGGAAACAATCTCTCTGGCTTCCGCTACCTTTTTAATTATAGCTCATAAGGCTCTCAATCCAGAGAGTGTCCCGCTCTGTACCCTGAAGGATAATCACATGTCCCATGGTTGTTCATAAAAACCCAAGAGGACTGGATTGGGGAACTTCTGTATAGCTGGATGTGAGAAGCTTTTTGAAGGGTAGTGCCCACCCTTTCCCTTATACCTCACACTATGGATCTCTTTGTATCTTTTGTAATATCCTTTCTGATTAATGAACTCATGAACTCATTTCCCTGAATTCTGTAAGCCACTCTAGTGAATTAATAGAACCTAAAGAGGGAAGGGGTCATGAGAACCCCAACTTGAAGCTGGTTGGTCAGAAGCTCAGGAGGCCTGGATTTGCAGCTGTTGTCGGGGGCAGAGGAGGGAGGGAGCTTTAGAGACTGAGTCCCTCACCTTGTGGGACCTGACACTGGGTAGACAGTGTCAGACTAGCATTAGAGGATAGATAACCTGGCTGGTGTCCATTACTAAATATGTGTGTGTGTGAACTCACATTTGATCCCAGAGGTCTTCTGTGTTGATGTTTGTGGAGTTTAGAGGAAAGCATAGTTTGACTGTTTTCTCAGAGCAGTTCCAGCAGTAGGGAAGATTTTTACAAGTGTTGTAAACTTTAGGCATCTGAAGAATATTTGCCACTTAACTGCAAGGCAGCTGAGTTCTGCTCATATTACAGAGCGCTGGACGGCTCCAGGTCTACATGGTTCGCTCTGGTTAGGTATCTGGATGGGACATTTCAGATTCTCTTTCTTAAGGTACTTGCAGAGGGAATTCACGTGGCATTTCTACTGACTTAAGACTCTTCCCTTCGTGGAATCTCAAATTTGCTGTAAGTATACTAATACCCTGAGTTCTAACTCTGACTTGATAGCTGAGACCCAAATTGTGACCTCACCATCACTGTGTTAGATTTAATTAGGGCATAAGTGATGTGGGCTCTTATTAGAAAGAAAATACCATCCTCTTAAGATAGAAAATTGACTAAATGACATTATTACAAACCTAAAAGCTTACAAAGACACAAAAATGTTCTGTTTTGGAGCTGGTTGCCTCCAATAATCCCATTTGCTGAGGAAAACTAGAGTGATTTTAAAAGGGTACTTGAGCTATTCTATAAATTTTATAAACAGTGCATGATTAATAAAATAAAGGAAATGAAAGCAGGATAAAGTGGAGGAGATTATTTGTTTTAGTAGTAGTTTCTAAAGGGGAAAGCATATCTCTTAAAGACGGAGTTAGATCAACACATAAGGTTAAAAAGAATGTTCAGCTTCTAATTTCCCTGATAGAAGGAAAGACATTTTCATTGTTATTAGATCAGTAGGGGTTAAAGGAACCAGAGGAAACCAGAAAGCTAAAATGATCTCCCCAAGAAAGCCTAAGTCACGGAGAGGTGCTTTCTAAGCCAGAGAACCTCCCTTGGAGCAACCAGACAATCACTCCTTAAAGTGGACAGAGTACCAAGTGGTTGCAAAGAACCTGACCAACTTGAGAGAGGTGATATATGAGAAATATTCAGGGCATTTCTTACACGAGTTTCCATGTGACACAATCCTTGCCGACAGAGATGCAGGTTCTTCCTTTGCCCGGAGAGAACTTACTGCCTTTCGTAGTTAAGGCAGTGGAGCTAATACAGGACCAAACATGGCTGTTCCTGAGAGACAGTGCCCGTATGTCAGGGTTAGAACCAGTCCTCAGGGCAGCATCTGGGGACCAAAGCCCAAGTCTCCAGGGTCTGGATACACTGGGTGGAAAGAAAGAGGTCTGGATACACTGGGTGGAAAGAAAGGACGCACAGTGAGCCTGGGGACTGGCTGCCCCTAGTGCAAGTCTCTTAAGTTGGTAAAGAGGAAGAAATATCTTGATGATACTATTAAAGAAAAATAAGAGTGATGGCCACAGTTTAGATACGCCCAAGGCCAATGGCTCATAGCCACACAGCCAAAACCTAAGTCATCCTTATTACTACTAAAAGCCAGCTCTCATCATAACTAAAGCACAAAACATGCTGGATGTCTTTGTCAGGATGGTTCAGTTGAAATTATAACCACTGTTGTAGACAACAAATACGTGTAAACCACTCCAGCCACCCTTAAGAGGAAGGGTAACATGTGCTACGTAATAGCCAATCAAAAAATACTCCGTTCTACCTTCTAATATGTGTTGTAGGTTCTGTAAGGCAGGCTTCTTACCATGTTCACTTTGAGGACTTCAGATAGAGAACTGTTCTCAGTATGCACAATAAACTTTTGAACTTTTTCTCATTTGATCTGACTTCACTTTTCACAACACTGAATGAGGACTCAGGAAGCATAGATGGAGGTTTCAAACTCCTTCCCCTTTCCCCAGTGGAAATGTAAAGAAATGTAAATGTAATTGAAGATGCTAAATGTATAGTTTCAAAATAAACTTCTTCCCAGCTGGGCATAAGTAAACAGGTCATGGAGTCAAGACAACTGGCTTTGAATAAGAAATACCCTGTTGAGGTCGGTCCAAGATGTTCCTTTCCTCTCGGGTATCACTGGCTTTCTGTTGAGGTCTTGGTAGCCCCCATTCTGGGAATGTAATTTTGCCTGGGATAGTTGATCTAAAAGCTAAAGACTGGGTTTTGAAATTGGGAGGTTGTGACAAAGGGTGGTGGCAATTCTGTGGGTCCTGCTAACTCTCTAGATCAGTGTTCATCAACCTTTCTTATCTCACTGCACACCTGAACCCATGGAACTTCCACAGCACACTTTAATTGTGTTGGTCAAAAAAATGAGTAAAAAAGAGAATACACTTACCAAGCTTTGAGCTTTTGAAAATAATTTAATTAATGATCTTTAAAAATTTTGTCAGCACACCTAAGATCCTCTCATCACACACCAGTATGCTGCGGCACATCAGTTGAAAATCACTGCTTTAGACTGTTTGAAAGTGAGGCTCCTGAGTGATTAGGTATTGAATTACTGTGATTTCTGAGGCTTTGGAAGCTCCAAACTCACTGGAGAGAGAGATTGGTGGGATTGCTGAAGGAACCTCAGCTCTATGCAACCAGAAAATCCCATACCTGAGCCTGGGGACAATAAAACACAGGTTTCGGAGGGGTTTTGTTTTATAATTCATCTTTGCACTTTGAGCTGAAATACACAAGGCAAGAGAATTTTCTTCCAAACTTTAGTTCCCTTGGATGTTTAGTATCTTTTAACTTCAACTTGTAAAAGGATTTAATCTATGGGCTCAAATTTCTTTCTTGGTATTTATTAATGAAGGGACATTGTGTTCAAATAAGATGCATCTCTTTATAGGCATTTTATTATTAAAGTATCTTCAAGGCCGGGCACAGTGGCTCAGGAGGGTGGATTGCCCTGAGCTCACATGTTCGAGACCAGCTTGAGCAAGAGTGAGACCCCTGTCTCTTAAAAAAAAAATAGCTGGGTGTTGCAGCAGGTGCCTGTAGTCCGGGTTGCTTGAGAGACTGAGGCAAGAGAATCACTTGAGCCCAAGAGTAGGTGGTTACTGTGAGCTATGATGCCATGGCACGCTACCCAGGATTGCAGAGTGAGACTCTGTCTTAAAAAATAATAATAATAATAAAAGAAAGTATCTTCAAGATAGCATCCAATCTCATTGTGACACCTCTGTCAGGCTACATTGTACAGCATTTCTGGAAGTAATTTTGGACAGAAAGTAGAACAGGGGATACAATTTCAGCTTTTCTTATAGAATGAACTCAAAGCTGACATGTTAAATATGTGATTCAAACATTTAATGCCCCTGTCATTGGATCCTGGAGGAAGCACAGACCAGCAGAGAATGGTTAGTGTGTGGCCTCATGGAGGTGGGGGCAGAGCTGTCCCCAGCAGTCAGCCGCATGCTTCACACTTCAGCCCAGTGATGAGTTAAGAGAAGTCGGTGGACATTGGTGGGGAATCACCTCTTCCTTACTCCAAATGTTTGCTCGACTCTAGGTCTCCCTCTGCCCCTTTACTAACCCCACCCTGAGGAGATGAAGGCTGAGCCTCTTTGTCCATTCGGCATGAATAACTGAGCATACTCAGCCCAGCTTGTCTTCCTCCTCTGGGGAGTTAACAGATTCTCCCTGGCTGCTCCACTTGGCAAGTTCTGACCTAGTCAGGTGCTGCTATAGCCAGTTGGGTAAATCTGCCTGGTACTAGAATTCAGAGTTGGTGGACTAAAATATGGTAAGTCCTCCAACTTGACCTCTAGCAGATTTAAAGATTTTGGCTTCACTTTTTTTCTATTTTGTTTTGACTCCTAATGTAAACCTTGGTTCTCTTTGCTCTGTCAGAAACCAGTTTGATGACTTTTTCAGAGTCCTAGATTTCCTAATCTGAAATGTTCAACAAACAATGTTTCAGCACTTACTTTTTATTGCTGTTCTGAGTACTGGGAATACAGAAATAAATAGTATTACACTCGATGGTAATTTTATTTACATGCTTAAGTCCAATAACAGAAAGATAGATCAATTATAAAGTTACCACAAGCAGGAAATGATCAGCCTGCCTGGTAGTTTGGAGGTAGGCATCAAAGAGGGAATTTTTGAGCAAAATGGCTAAGCAGATGAAGTATATTTTTGACAGAGGGCCCAGAATATAATAAATAGGTGGGGAAAATGATGAGCATGTTTTACCCAGAATACTAAAAATAGCTGACAGTTCCTGAAATAATTTTTGTGTTATGAAATAAGGATGGAGAGATCAAAGAGACCAGATCATGACCCTCCAGGAAGCTTAGATGCAGGGACATGATCTTATAGGTGAGCAGTCTTTGAAATCCTTAATGCAGAGGGATAGGACGAGGTTTAGAAAGTGATACACTTGGGCCAAATGACTTCTCCATTGCCTTTTAGTTTTACTTTCTCTGATTTGTGTCTTGGGCCCTTGCTGTAGCTTAAGAACACTTCCTAAATCAGCTGGGTACCACATCGTATTGGGTAGGGTTAGGTTTGGCTGTATATAAAAAACCAAAAAAAAACCCATAATAAAAATAACAATAGATTAAACACAACAGAATTTTTTTCATGTGAACGCACTCCTGGGGGCTAGTCTGACAATGTGACAAACTTATTGGTAACCAGGCTCCTTCCTGCGCCTCACTGCACAAGTCCTGGAGTGTGAACCTCCTCCTATGCGCTGAGATGGCGTCTGCAGACCTGAACGTCACCTTCACCTTCAAGGACGGCAGCAGAGGGAAGCAACCGTTTAGGAAGATTTCCTAGAGGCACCTGCGACACTCACACTTATTCCTCTATGGCTAGAATTTAGTCCCATGGTTACACTTAGAGTTGGAGAAAAGCTGAGAACCTGACTACATGAGTAAATTTTGTTTTAATCAAAGAAAACAAATATGGAGTAGGAAACTGGCTGTCTCTGTTCTGTCCCCAGGAAAATGTTGGATTTGTTTAAATAAAGATCAATGGATATATAGCTGGATCTATATCCATCCAATAATAGGGACAGTATCTCTTGCAAAATTTATTTTACTAATTCAGTCTTTTAGAGCAACACTTATCTCTTTTGACTATAGCATCATAGCCCTTGAATTTTTTTTCTTTTTTTTGAGGCAGAGCCTCAAGCTGTCCCCCTGGGTAGAGTGCTATGGCATCACAGCTCATAGCAACCTCCAACTCCTGGGCTCAAGTGATTCTCCTGCCTCAGCCTCCCAAGTAGCTGGGACTACAGGCGCCTGCCACAATGCCAGGCTATTTTTTGGTTGCAGCCATCATTGTTTGGCGGACCCTGGCTGGATTTGAACCCGCCAGCTCAGGTGTATGTGGCTGGCACCTTAGCCGCTTGAGCCATAGGCACCGAGCCCATAGCCCTTGAATTTGAAACTCCATTTATGATTTACACATCCTTAAATCTGGACCATGTGCTTGGCCAGATGTAGTCATGGCACCCTCCTTTGTTTGGCCTTTGGGACTTTGAATAGACTGCTTTGGCTAATTTTACATGCTTCCAAATTTATTGTTCATGGTATAAATGAAATGCCACAAATACACCGTGACTTTACTTGATACTCAAAGTCAGGCTTTTGAAACTCAAAAATGATGTTTTGCTTCAGGTTTGCCCTGAGGTTCAAAATCTGTCAATCTACTGTGTCATCCTTTCCCTGAGGCAAAATCTAAATATATAAAAGAGAAAGTGATAAGGGAAAATAAGAATTTTGAGAGATAATCAATGCATTGGTTAATAACAGGTTGACTCAACATATTTATAACAGATAATTCCTCAATAATGGTAGAATAGAAATAATGTTATAATTAAAAAGTTTAAAATCATTGACTATTTCTAAGTATTTTAATAATAATAAGACATTTATGCTTTAATGAGTGAAGAGAATAGTATATATCAAAGTGACAATGTACAGAGATTACAAGTTTATAAAAATACTTGGAAAAGTCACAAGGAAAAGGAACATAATTTTAGCAGTGTCTATGGAAAATTGCCATTTTCTATGTTTCTAAATTAGCCCTCTGAGGAACATGAATTATTTTTGTGATCAAAACATTATATATGTGTATATATGTATACATATATTTATGTGTATATACAGAGAGGGCCCAAAAATGTATACGTATTTTGAGAAAAAAAAATAACTGTGTTAAAATTATAATTCTCAAATCACATCTGACTTCTGCAGTGTTCAACATGACTCGTATTCATCTTTTGACATCAGTATATATTGAGTATTACAATTTAAATCATTTTTTTCTTACAGTTTTTAATTTCAAACTGTTAAGTATATGAGCATATACTTGTTTGAAATGAAAGTCAGTTTCCCTGTTGACAGGCCAAAGAGTATCCTTCACATAACGGTGGAGGAATAAGACATTTCTTTTTTGGTGTGTTACAGACTAAATTGTGTCTCCTTCAGATTCTTATATTGAAACCTTAGCCTTCAATATGGCCCTACTTGGAGATAGAGCCTTTAAAGAGGTAATGAAGGTTAAATGACATCTTAAGAGTGGGGCCCCAATCCAGTAGAACTGGTGTCCTTATAAGAGGAATGAACTGACTCGGCATGATGAGTCAGCCTATAATTCTAGCAATCCGGGAGGCCTAGGCTGGTGGATTGCTTAAGCTCAAGAGTTCAAGACCAGCTTGAGCAAGCATGAAACCTCCATCTCTACTAAAAGTAGAAAAACTAGCCGGGCATGATCAGTTGCCTATAGTCCCGGGCAACTATAGGCCCCTCCCTCCTTGCTTGGGAGGCTGAGGCAAGAGCATCACTTGAGCCCAAGAGTTTGAGGTTGCTGTGAGCTGTGACACCACAGCACTCTACTGAGGGTGACAAAGTGAGACTGTCTTTCAAAAAAAAATAAAGAAGAACGAACTCTGTATAGTGTGCACAGAGGAAAGGTCACGTGGGCACACAGGGAGGAAGTAGCTGTCTGCCAGCCCAGAAGGAAGCCTCACGGGGCCTCGGGAGAACCAACTCTGCCGGCACCTGGGTGTGAGACTTGTAGCCTCCAGGACCAGGACCCACATGCCTGGGGTTTAACCCCCCGGTCTCCAGCATTATGACAGTGGTAGCAGACTGACATTGCGCTGCACTCCTGTTTTTGGAGGAAGAAAAATATCAGGGGAGAAACCTGAAGTAGCAAATTGGAGACCCAGGGAGGCCGTGTGGCAGAGAGGGGGACAGACAGAACCTGGCGGCCTGTGGTGGGGTGGGGTGAGGACGGGAGGCTGGAGGACTCTGCTTGCTGCTGCACAGACACCTTTAGAGACTTCTTCTGCATCTGACTCGGGCAAATGTTTGAATCAGGGATAATATTTTGCCTTCATTGTCCCCTCTCCAGACCAGGAATGTTTCTGGTCCAACACTCATCCTGATACTTGGTCTCCCGACTCCTCATGTGTCCCGCTGGCTGTGTGTCCCTGGATGTGCTTGGGTGCATCTATCAGCATTTTAAAGTGACATTGAACTTTGTACGTGTTCCAGGCAGCTATGAAGAGAGAGAAGAAACTCCTTGTTCCCTCCCTGCAGGCCAAAACAAGGAAAGAAGGAAGGAAAATGGGATGTATTCTTTTTCTCTCTCTGTAGTGTGATTTCCCCGTCACAGTCTTCCTCCAACCAGGGAAGTTACTTTGGCATCAGCCATTTGGTGTCCCTTTCAGTAACCTCCTCCTGGTTAGTGATACTTCATTCTCATAAAACCAACCAGTTGTGCAGAGATTTCTCAAAGTAGCCAAATCCTTCTTTTCTCTTTCATTAAGAAAGATATTTGAACAGATCACATAATATTTTAAAACATATTATCGAAAAAGCAAAACATACCAGTTAGAGGCTGCACATCATTGCCCTTAAAAAATAATAGGGACACATATGAAAATTAAAATAAATGTTGCATGTCAACTTTAAGATTTGTTAGGATAGTGATAATAAATGATTTTAATGTGGCCTGGAGTTAATGATATCTGTAAGGTAATCTATTTTTTACAAGCATACTAATGTTGCTGATTGCAGGATGACTTTGAGAAAGGAAGAATGGTCACATCTTCACGTTGGAATAATGTGTAGAATCGCTGTGGTTCCTTGCTATGGAGGTCATTCAGCTTGTGAGGACAAACGCAGCTCCACTTAGAAGCTCCCCAAATGATTTCTCACTGAGCAATTTCTCACCAATATTGTGTCACACCGAAGTACTGCAACCAATCGCAGCCAATAACACTTGCAGTAAAATTAATCCTGAAGATGTAAGGGATTCTTTTTATGCACAATAGCAATATCTGTTCCAGGAGCTCTAAAAGCCATTAAATTTTACATCAGGTGTAGGGAGTTGCCTGCAAAAATATGTTTCTTGCTATTTCATTTGATGTGGTATGAAAAGGCATTCCACGGGATTATTGGGAAAGTGCCGAGGAACAGCATTACCGATCGGTTTAGTTCTACACGCCTCACCTTAGACATCTGAAGATGAAGTGTTTGTCCTTTCAATTAATTTAAAATGTTTTCTCCTCCACTTAGCCAGGTCACTCAGTTCTCTCTCCCAGTCAGCATTTTCCTGAAGTTATTTGGCTGATTTCCATTACCGAAGAATGAGGTCCGGTAATTAAATCCAATCTTAGCAAAGATTTTTTTTTATTCTTTTTTCTTTTTTTCAGCCAGTGTGTTTAGATTCTCTGTAAAAATGGAATCCCTCAGGGACAGAGAATGAACATGTTGTGAGGTATAATTGCAATGAAACAAATTTAACAGTTATTTTTGAAGGAAGAGCTTACAGCCCCTTCAATGTCTTTATGCAACTTTTGCCATTCACGCTTCCCATCCTTTGTAATTATATATGTTCTTATATTTTCCGCTGATTTCCTACATAGAGAAGCAGCTTTTGTCAATGATTTTATGTAAGTCAGGCTGTCTCCCCCTGATTTATACTACACACATCAAAATATTTAAAAAATGAGGCACATTAAGGAAGGTTAAAATATAAATATAATACTTGTGTACTATATATTTGTGTATTTCAACATTATTTTGATATATATGTATATTATGATGTACATATTTTAAAACATAGCTTCCATAGCTGCATCTTAAATTTTTATGTATTTTGATCTGATCTTTTCCTGCATCTGGCAATTTAAATGTTCTCAAATTATACAAGGAGAAAGAAAATCAGGCTTTCCAAATATAATGAGGGCTGCTGTTTTAAAGTCACCTTCAAGGCCATCTTATTCCAACTATGTGATTTCTTCATAGAACAGAATTTGCAAGTTGCCTCCCAATGCTGTCAGATCCTATTACTTGTAATAAATTCTTACGTGAATTTCTATTCAAGGTTGCAAAAATAGTTTCCTGGTGATCCTCATGGATAGTGTTTCCCTCAGAGAACTCGGATTGTTGCATTGGTTAGTTGGTTTGCATGATTTTGTATTTAGGAGTACAGCATTGGTCGTGATGTTCCTTCCAATCACAAACTCCTTCTACCTGGGAGACTAGTTTTCATCACAGTCTGTATAACCACATCAGTAATTTAATGGCTGAAAAAATATATGCCTACATATATAAATAATGCATACATAGAGATACAAATCTCAGTCACAAAATCAGGTGGTTAAGAAATGACTATTTCCATTTTTTTTGTCTCTGAGCTTAGTTTCTGCTTGGAGTCCCTGCTGTGCTAAGTTCAGACCGTCCCTCCTCATCCATGAAGCACTCCGTCCCCTGCCCAGGGGGTGTTCATGCGAGAAGGCAGCATGGCTTGGTCATGTCTGGACACCCATATGGCCTGTGGCCCTTGGTCATTTAGCCACACTTGTGTCAGCAGAGACATTCTCATTCCCATCAGTTTCAGGTCCTTTCATCCAGGTAATTGCAGTGCCTTCTTGGTGCTCACAACAAAGACTGTCTTAGAGGGGCTGTTGGTGGTGTCCATGCCCTTGGCCACTTTCTTGCTTTACCCGGCATGGCCACATAGTCCTCCATGAGGCCTCGGAGGCCCTTGTTCTAGATTTGCTGCTCCACTGCCCTATCTGCTCTCTGTGCTCCTGTGTTGGAAAGCTTGGGAACACTCGATCTTGCCAGGGCACAGATTCCAAACATCTGTCCAGGATCTTTGTCATTTTATGCCCCCCCTTCTATGACTTGGTGAGCTTGGTGAAAGGGTGAGCTGGACCTACCCAGGGTGCCCTCTTAAAAATATGACTGTTATGAAATTGTTGTAGCTCCTTCTTTCAGTTCTCCCATCTGTTCCCCACTTCGTGAACTCCTCCTCCTTCAGCTGAGAGGGGAGGGCTGGTAGCTGGAAGACAGAGGGATTAGTATGACCACTGCTGAAGTGATCACGTGAAGGCTGAATGAGAATGAGCAGGAACTTGTAAGTACATCGGGGAGTGTGATTGGCAGTCACATGGTGATCTGGAGACCTGTTTAGAAAGTGATCATGCTGGGCAAAGTTGAGTAGATCACTAAGAATCTGAATGCTACTTATCATTTTTATCTTCCAGGCTATGGGCAGGCAGCCTTTGACAGTTATCAAGCAGAAAGTGATATAACCCAAGAAATAGGATGGATTTTAGATGCTTTATGGAGTTATTTGAAAGGAACTGGAAAAGAATAGATGAGGTTTGTAAATGAGGGAGAAGAACTCAGGTATGATTCCAAGAACCTCATCTGCATTGTGGTCAGCTCACTGCAGGAAGAGGGGAGTTCTGTCATAGAGGTTGTGGGTTGTAGAGGTGGTGTGTTGTAGAGGCGGTGTATTGTATAGGTGGTGGGTCATAGACATGGTGTGTTGTACAGGCAGTGTGTCACAGAGGTGGTGTGTGGTACAGGCGGTGGGTCATAGAAATGGTGTGTCATAGACGTGGTGTGTTGTACAGGTGGTGGGTCCTAGAGGTGGTGTGTTATACAAGATGTGGGTCCTAGAGGTGGTGTGTCATAGAGGCAGTGGGTCATAGAGATGATGTGTTGTAGAGGCAGTGTGTCGTAGAGGTGGTGTGTTGTATAGGTGGTGGGTTGTAGAGGTTGTGTGTTGTACAGGTGGTGTGTTGTAGAGGTGGTGTGTTGTATAGATGGTGAGTGGTAGAGGTGGTGTGTTGTACAGGCAGTGGATCATATAGGTAGTGTGTTATGAGGTGGTGGGTCGTAGAGGCAGTGTGTTGTAGAGGCAGTATGTCATAGAGGTGGTGGGTTGTAGAAGTGGTGTATAGACAGAAAACCTATAAGTAAACCTTTAAACAGTTCCATTCTGAGAGAATAAGTTTAAAGTCTTTTAGGAGTAAGGAAGGAAAAAACCTGGATGGAACTCCATAAATGACTAATGGCCTGGCTTCATGGGGGCAAGCCTGCAGGCAGGTACTTGTATATCTAAGGAATTTCCAGACTACTCCCTAAGATGAATAACTGCCTCCAGATGGTTTGTTAAAGGTCAAGAATTCAGTCAGCTTATTCCCCAGGAGCTTTGTTTTGTGGTTTTGTTTTTAATTATGTAGTATAAGAATAACTTAGTGCAATGTTTATCAATTAATCAGTAGACTCATTGGTGCCAGGCAGCATGAAGTCTGGGTCATTGGATTTGAGTCACAAGATTGTTGAATAACAATATGTACATGCAGTATTGCTTGTATAAGTTGTGGTAAAATAAAGAAGTTTTGCTACTTGCCAGAGAGAGCAGTGGCCTCCTTATTCTCCACCATTTCATTGCAGGTCTTATACTCTGCTGCGCTGTATCACACT
>CAUYON010168884.1:0-35622 GCA_963573935.1 Arctocebus calabarensis
TTGTGGCGGGCGCCTGTAGTCCCAGCTACTTGGGAGGCAGAGGCAGGAGACTTGCTTGAGCCCAGGAATTAGAGGTTGCTGTGAGCTGTGATGCCACAGCACTCTATCCAGGGTGACAGCTTGAGGCTCTGTCTCAAAAAAAAAAAAAAAAAGAATACACACATCTAGTAGTGCCTACATGTAGAGAACACAATAAGCAAAAACAATGCTAATACCGACATTTACGGGTATAAAAGAACTGTGAGGAATAGATATACGTGTAAGAAGGCACTGTCAGTGTCAATAAGGACCATAAATGTTTAGGAAGAAAAAAAAACATTAAAGAAATCTGTGAGATGATGGAGAGAACGACAGGTCTAAAAGCAAGGGGTAATAGATAATCTTGTAATTGGTTAAGCTCTCTAGAAATGAAGCCTTTTCCTTGTAACACAAATATTTATCTTATTTAATAGCTACTTTTAGTATTGTAGATGCAAAAGGAAAGCATGTATTATTAATAGATCTAGCAATTAGGCAATCATTAACTATTTTAGCAAAAATGATTTCACCATTCTAGAGTGGATAAAGAAATTAACAGCAAGTAGATAACTCTCAAATAGTACACTAAAAAATTTGTGATAACCTGAAAGACAAGCCAGGTTAAAATAAGACAAATGCACATTTTCAAGACTAAACCGAAGAACCTATAAAGAGAGGAAGGCTGAAGTCATGGGAAGGAGAGATGGAAAAGTTTCCCCAAGAAACAGGAAGCAAGGTTACTTCCTAACTTAGAAAGTGGAAAAATGTGCAGAAGCTTGACACTAGGAAATTGGGAGAGATTAGCTTACCAAAGATAAATGATTATGATGACATATAATTACTTTTGCTGTGCTATGTTAAAAGAAAAGCTGGGTTTATAATCTGGAAAGTCTTTTTAGAGGTTAACTAAGTTGAGTTAGCATTTTAAAGAGCAGAATAGGCAGACCAGAGGACAATTATTCTATCAAAGTGACACAGAATGTCCCTGTAACATCAAACTGAAGTCTATCTCAACTTTTCCAAGATGCCTGCCCTATTCCTGAGGTCTTTGTATGTCATCACAGTCTTACGTGTGGGTCTTAAAAGGGACAATCCAATGATCAGTTGCCCCTTTGGGTCTCCAGGACACCGTAATTTTAGAGCAAATTAACTCTAAAAAAAATAAAATAAAATCTATTTCTATGTATACCTGAATATTCCAATTACCATAGGCAGTGTGACTTGAGTCATTCATACAAAACGCAAAACCCAGGTACTAAAAAAAAAAAAAAATCCACTTTCAATACTTGGAATACACATCATTTTTAAATGCTACCAAATCTGAGCTATCCAAGGTAAAACAGACAATAAAACCTCAAAATGACTTGGTTAAAGATGGGTTTATATACCCTTAAGTAAAACTCTCCATTTCAAGAGTTAAAGAATGAATTTGTTAGATTTCCTATGAGAAGAGCAAACTCAAATAAAAGCCAGCTTCCAATCCAAAGAAATTGTGATGATTTGACTTTCAGTCTTAAAAATGTTTGGTCACTTTATTTTGGGAGGGAGGGAAGGACGAAGAAAGGGAAGATTTTCCTTCAACTAAGATCAGAACTAACAGTCCAGCTGCAAGGATTATGGCAATAAAGAAAACCCAAGTAGTCAATTTACAAGAGAGTCTGATTAAAAGATCGAATGAGGCAAAGGTGAAGGTTGTTCCCCCTCTAAGCTATAAGGCCTTCAAAATACACACAACTTGGAAATAAAGATCCAAGAAAGCTAAAGTTTGTCATCTGGAAGTTCTTAGAGCGAGAAATAGGAAATCCCTCCTCTAGTGAAATCAAAGTATCCTTTACTTATTATATAATAAATACACCTTATATTCATATATAGACATACTATGTCAATAACCTATGACCAGACAGCAATACTTCAGGTGCCCTTACCCAAGCCCTGGTAGTGTTCTTTCTCCTTCGTCAGCTGTTGGTTTACTGCCTGAAGCAGCTGCTGTAGTTGTGTTACGGTCTGGTTTAGACTTACAGACATTGTCTCCTTCTCAGAAGACTCCTGCAAAGAAGAGGGAAGTGATGAAAACCTCTGTACATAAGGAAAAGGAATTTGCAACCAAAACCAGAAAATACAAACAAAAAAAACAGGAACAACATGAAAATTAACAATAGCACAAACCACACAGACATACTATTTGCTAACGAGCAGTGTAAACTAGTTAGCACCAAAGGAAACTGTGTTGTACATGTTGTCACTTGGCCACAGAGGGAAAAAAATCTAGAATCTATGAATATCAGAAATAAATTTTTCCTTTCAGGAAAAAAAAGAAAAAACTTGCCCAGAAAAGGAAAGCACATTCAAAAGTGTAAAAATAGTAGGGCGGCGCCTGTGGTTCAAAGGAATAGGGCACCCATATGCCCCATATGCCAAGGTGGTGGGTTCAAACCCAGCCCTGGCCAAAAAAATCACAAAAAAAAAAAAAAAAAGAGTAAAAATAGTAGTTAAGATATATCAAGCTCTTACTAAGTCCCGGGCACCCTGCTACCCACTACTTTAAGTATCTCATTTATTAACTAATGTTTTCCTTTCAATAGCCCACAAGATAGACAGGTACGATTACCGCCACCTTCTACAGACTATGTTCAGGGCAACTGAAGCACAGAATGGCTAAGGAATCTGCACAGCCGCATGGCTACTACGCGGCAGGGCCACAGGTGAAGCACAGGCAGTGTAGCTGCAGAACCCACACACTTACTGCACAACTCCTCTCTCCACACAACCTTAGTATTAGTATGATGCCTCACTAAACTCAAACATGAACAAAACACTGCCTTTTAGAGATGGGACATTTTGAAGAAAAGATTATATTTAGTGCAGAGTGCAGAAGAACTGATGGAAGCACCGTTTCCTAGTCAGAGGAGGATCTTACACACTGTTCTTCATAGTTCAGAGTTAAAGAAAATACATACTGTTCCTGAGGAAACATCACTGTTCTCAATAACAGTCGTGTCTCCAGCGGCTTTTACTATTTTTGACTGGATAAGATCTAGTGACTGTTGGGCCTGGAAGGAAAGGAGGATAACTACTAAATAACATAATCAAGAAATAAACACAGACAAAATGTGATTTTGTTACATGTTTTGTATAAGGTTAAGTTCCTCCCAAAATACAATATGAAGTTATTTTCCAAAAATGAAAATAGCTTCATGCCTCTAGATTAGCAGTTCTCAGGTCGCAACCCCTTTGTAACACTGAAAATACATCGTGGCATTAGGAAGATTGAGAACCACTGCTCTAGATGAAGATTATAAAATTACTTGCTGTCTTAAAAAGTTCAAACCAGGTGGCGCCTGTGGCTAAAGAATAGGGCACCGGCCCCATATGCTGGAGATGGCGGGTTCAAACCCAGCCCCGGCCAAAAAAAAAAAAGTTCAAACCATATAAAAGCTATATAAAGAAATTAATAACGGAGATAACAACAGCTGATCCGTAAGTTAGTATTCAACTAGATTAGGAGTTAGCCAAATCTGGCCGACAGTCTGTTTTTATGTAGCTCACAAATAAGAATGGTTTTACTTTTTTAAAGGGCAATGTTAAAGAACATTTGACAAAGACCACATGTGACCACAAAGCTATTCTTGAGCCCTAGTCCAGCTCCCACTCTATTTATATTACGCACTTGGAGAAAACTGGCCAAAAATTTTATTTAAGTGGGTTTTAGAGTACATGCTGCTTCATATCTGCCTGTTTTACAAAGTATTTTGTTAACATTCATGTGCCCTTTCAATGGAATGTTGCACAGTACTTCTGTCACACAGATATGGGGCAGTTAACTGTCACCTATCACTACTATTTTAATGACCATAAAAATCATGGCATATCTTTGAGCACCTGTTTAACATCTTTAAAATGCTTTCTGAGAAACTACACTGCTAGGCTCAAACTGCATGTTTTATATTCTGATAAATATAGAGGTCAAAAATTAAAATCATGTGTCAAAATAAAATGACTGCTCAACCTTAAAGTGCATTATCTTATGGAAGTTTAGGTTTGACAACAAACTTCCTAAGTTCATCTTTTATCTATAAGAAAATACAGCAGTTCTGGATCCCTAGACTTTCACATAACAGTAATATAAGTTATAAACATGCAGAATCAATAAAAACATTTCTATTAAATTTTTAAAAAGAATCCTATTTTTAAAATAAATGAGATACCACATACCTTTAAAAACCTATTAGAATGCCAAATATTAAAATGTTCGATAGTATTCAATATTGGTGAGGCTGCACGAAAACAGGTACTCTGATACCATTTTAGGAGAAATATAAATCTATTGAATTTTTGGGATTCAATTTACAAAAACTATCAACAGTTTAAGATGTGCATACCCCTGGTTCCTAAAATCCCCCCAAAGTTACTGGTTTTGTTAATGGGCGTATCTCCCATAAATACTATCACAGCTCTAAAGCAGCTCTGATGTAAGCATATGTGAATTTTAATAAAGATTTCCAGAGAGGAATTATATTTAATCTGTCAAACTAATGCAAAGAAATAAGAAATGTAATCCTGAAAACCATCCATTTGCATATGAGATCAGGAAAATGTACAAAGAAATCAATGAAGGGAAATTTCTGAAACCCAGAAATTTATACATCTTTTAGATTTTAGTTTTATACAAAAGACCAATAAAACTGCACTTTGTAAATGACTACATAGTCAAATCCCAATTTAAAAACTACATGGATATAACCAAATTTTAATGAGTAACTACTTAAATTTTAAACTATTACTTTTTAATTTATAAAACAATAATATAAATGTGATGAAATAAAAAAGTGAATTAGGAAATCACGGAAAAACAAACCAAAAACTTTAGTTCCTAACTTTAAAACAAACACTTAAATTTATGAACAAGTTAATATAATGCAAAAGAATAAATCCAGAAATAGCAGCGCGTTTGCTTAAAAACCAAGGCACAACACAGCCTCGTGATACTGCATCTTAAGGGCAAGCAATGTCATTACCTTATGCAAATCACCAGCTACCTTCTGTCTTTCACTTTGTTCAGTTCTAAGTTTTGTGCGTGTTTCATTTAACTGTGTCTTCAACTATAAAAATAAAGGAAAAGCATTATTAGCTCAATTTGCATCCTTCTTTGATTATGCTGCTACCTCTAGGGCTAAAGAATAAACAACACTGCTAACAGTCATGATGCACAGCAGGTTAGCGAACGTGCTGCTCCTGATGTACAAAAGAGCTGAGCAGTGGGCTTCCCACCTATGCAGCTCATCATTAAGAAAAGCCATAGAAAGGAACTCGAGTTCACGGTGGAATACTCCATGCGCAAAAACAGAGCCATCAAATTCCAGTAAAATGTCATTTAAAAGTATTCCTATTTATATATAGTAGTTACTGAAATTATTCCAAATTTAAAGGCAAATAGATACTTTATCCACTTGTTTTTAAAGGCTTTCTTCATCTATACACGTCAAATAAAAAGTCAACTATGTAATATTTTGAAAGACATTAAATGAAAGACTATAAATCCAGTAAAATAAAAACTCCAAAAATTTTATATGTTCACCATCCTTTAAAATTTCACTAAAGAGAGCACTGCAAGACTACATTGGCCTAAACTATACCTATACCAATAAAAAATGTTTTAAGATTTAACAGTTATAAAATTCCATAAAATTCAAGTGCCAATACACAAAGTCTCTTCTCTTGACAACTCATCAGATTAAATGTGAACAAGGGAAATAAGGTGTATTACCAGAAAAATATCTTTCTTATTATTATACATTCAACAAATTATTTCTCCTTCCTACTCTTAGGCATAACTTTCCAAACAGTTCTGCAGACCCAAAAGGGAAAAATATAAGACAGTAACATTTAAAATTGAACGGAGAATTAATGGGGGACTTGGAAAATTTATCAGGAAAATTCCACTTAAATATGCAAATCGTTTTTGCTACTCTTCACTGAGTTTTAAAACTCTGTCAGAGAAATTAACCTTTTGGCTCAAGAACACAAAGTATAGAAAAAGCAAACAAAATTATTCTACCTTAAAATGTGACACACAGTTATCCTTCCTGAGCAAAAACTAAAATAAAGATTCCAAATTCAAGATCAAAATAAAAAAAGCAAACACCATTCAAAATGGTCTCTTGTCAGAAGCAGAAGGGCAAAAAATACAAAGAGAATCCGGCTGAATGGAGATGCAATCACATTCCTTAATGTCTGATGTTACTGTTGAGTTGGACACTGAGCACAAAAGTTAAAAAGAAAACTCCACAAAAATTAGTTCAAACTGATTTTTTTAGAAACAATCAAAGGGTAAGGGCTTGCACCCAAGGTATATAATCATCCTAATCTGTGTAATATATAGCAACCACATGTATAAAACTAGTCTTACGTTGCAGTGGAAAGGAATTCAATTAAAGGAAGACATTAGTAAATCAGGTTTAAAAAGAAAAATAAAGAGAAGTGTAGGGTGTGTGTGTGTGTGTGTGTGTGTGTGTGTGAATGTGTCTAGGCTTCTCTGTGTGGACAGACTGAACATCCCTCATGAGGAAATCTGAAATCAAAAAATCTGAAACTTTTTAAGGGCTGACACGATGCTCCAAGGAAATGTTCACTGGAGCATTTCTGACTTTAGATTTTCAGATAAAGAATGCCAACCACTGAACATATAACGCAAATATTCCAAAATCTAAAAAAATCCAAAACTTTTCTGTTTCTGAGCATTTTGGATGAGGAGCACTTAACCTCTATTTCACACAGCCCTACTCTGACGACTGATTCCCATAAAGCACTACCATAGCACAGAAGACCAACCACAAAGGAATGCGTTAAGAAGTTTTCTTTAGTACATATAGCAGTGCTAATGAGAAAATTCCAAGCTGAGCAAAGTTAACTTTGAGTAAGGAGAAAATTTAGAAAATTTACTGTAATCTTTTGAGAGCTTACTCGGGTATTTTTAAAAGATCTAATAATCCTGTGCTGTAGCAATGTTTAATTCACAGTTAGATATGATTGACACAGAGAAGATAGCCATCCCTGTCTAATAGCTAAGTCTGTCACAGTGTACATGTCCAGAAAATCTAAGAATGAGAACACAGGGTACTACTGCATGTCTTAAGACAGTTAGCTAACTTCAGTTATCTGGAAATCTTAGTACTATGTTGATAATAAGGAAGTTTACAAGTTTGATATTTTTAACTTATAGAAATACCCATTAAAAATTAGAAGCTTCATTAGATTATCCTCAAATGAAATGAAGATCGTGGATATTTAACCTTCAATAACTCCTAAGTTAGATACTAAGGAGTTACTAAGAGGCCCAGTTAACCCAGATAGTCTGCAAAGAGAATCTTCGTTAACTCATCCAATCTTTGTGTTGTTTCTTTACTCATTGAAAATAGTGCTGCTTGAGAAATTGGTTTTACAAAACATGAATAATTTTGGAAAAGATTTGGAAGCCAAACGTGCCATTGTTAGAAGTTAAGAAAAGAAGGATCGTAGGCATCAGGAAAGAAGATCATCTCTGGAGTCATCAGAATATGAAGATTATCTGAAACTTAATGCCAAGCTAAAGATGTTAGCAAGGAAAAATAGTTTGGATGGTTTCTCCACATGTCAACACAAGTGCTTTCAGAGCCTACTTGATACCCAGTGGAGAATAAGCTTCTTACCAAATTTAGCTCTTCATTCTGTCTTACTGCTTCAGAATATGAATCATCAAGTTTTTTCTGCAATTCAGTCAACAGATCTTTCAGCTGCAATGAAGTTTAGAGTTTAAGATTGATCTCCTTATGATATCCCATATTTTGTATGCTACTTGGAAGCTCTGCCACAAATAACTTAAACTGAAATATCACTGTTATAAACTTAATTTGAATTGAGACGCCAAGTTTTAAAACATTCTGTTGTAAGTACCTCTCTGACTTCTGTAACATAGGTAGATCGTTCAATTTCTGCCTTCTCTAGTTCCATCTCCAAATGTTCTCGTTCTTTTCTTAGCTAGTAACGCAAGAAGGAAAAGTTAACACATTTAAGGCTTTCTTTTATGATGTTTCCCCACAACAAGAAGTCATGGCACTTAACAATATAAAACAATATCAACTCAAACACCACCCAAGCTATTAAAAGCATAACTATTTTTGTTTTGTTTTGTCTTGAGACGCAGTCTCACTCTGTTGCCCTGGATAGAGTACTTGTGGTATTATAGCTCACTGTAACCTCAAACTCCTGGGTTCAAGTGATCCTCTTGCCTCAGCCTCCCATGAAGCTGGGACTACAGTTCCTGCCAGTTTTTCTATTTTTTTCTTTCTTTCTTTTTTTTTCAGTAGAAACAGGATCTTGCTTTTGGCTCAGTCTGGTCTTGAACTCCTGAGCTCAAGCGATCCACCTGCCTTGGCCTCATAAAGTGCTAGGATTACAGGTGTGAGCCACCATGCCCAGCCTAAAAGCACAACTATTATCATTAGAAAAAAGTAATCTTAAAGATCTTCAGACAATTCTTAAAGCTAAAGATGACTCCACAGGTTGCAAGTCAAATGATCAAGTAACATACATTTTCAATATCCTTATTTTCTCTTCTTAATTGCTCTAGCTCTTGTTCTGAAGATATAAATGATGACTGCATCTGAAAAGTGAAACAATTATATGACTAAGTAAATCACCAAGAAGATAGGTCTTTACCTTGTAGGATAATCAATTAAAAGATACTTCAGAAATTTTGAAATGCATCTTATTTAAAGCCACACTGAATTTTAAAAAGACTCTAAATATGAGTCTCATTTAACTTAACTTAAATTGTGGTCAAAACTGACTATAGTAGCCCACCTAAAAGTGCTCAATTTTTTATTACCAATGAACAGAAAATCTGCTGTATTTAACACCCAAATGCATTAACACAGAGTACCATTAGCATCTCTAAATTCTGCACATGTTGGCTCAAGAAAATAAGAGATGTACCACACCCAAGAAATGGGAGAAAAACTAAGGATGCACAGTAATTCTCATGTGCCATGAGTAGAAGAGTGACTTAAACCGTCTTCTTAAATTCTAGAACTTGAGTTAAATACCTGTATTTTATAACTGAGTTTTTTAAATTTCAAACTATTAAGGGGGTACAAATGTTTTCAGGTACATGAATCACTTTTGTAATGCTTGAGTCCCAACTACGGGTGTGCCTGTCACCCAAGCAGAGTTCACTGCAGCCATTAGGTAGGTTTCTGCCCCTCCCCTGTACCCCTCTCCCCCTGCATGATTTCCACTGAGTTTTATTTCCCTCTGTGCTCATCAGTCAGTTCCAATTTAATAGTGAATACATGTGATGTTTGTTTTTCTTCAAGGAATGGTCTCCAGTTCTAACCAGATTGTTGCAAAAGGTATTAGTTCATCTTTCTTATAGCTGAGTAGTAAGTACTCATGGTGTACATATTAATCCACTTATGAATTAAGGAGCATATTAACTAATGTTGAACCCAGAATTCTTCACCAGATGTTATTACATAGTAGTTCTGTAACTAGCATTTTACATTCTATCTCATTACCCTTTAGTCATACTCTAAAAACCAGTTATTTTTTAAACTTGGGTGGGCATCACCCAAGTGGGCCTTTAAAGGGCTCATTAAAACAAACATTGCTGCCTCTCCTCTCCTGACATGCTTCAGATTCTGTAGCTGGATTCTGAACCAATGGCTCCAAAGGTTTCCTCAATAAATACCTGTTGAATAGTCTTTTGTGATTCATCGACCTTAACTTTCCACTTATTTTCTTCTTGTTCCACACTTCTCTGTAGCTTCTGTAAAATTCCTTCCTACAGACAAAAGTATAGCTGCTTTGAAAAATTCATGTTCTAATGAGAAGACGAACTATTTAGGCAAAGAAGGGATGTTAATGATTTAAAATAAATCATTTCCTACTGTTTCTGCAAGGACAGATTTGTATTTTTCACACTCGAGCTGTAACAACGTGTGCATTTCATCAGCTTCTTTCAACTTGTGCTCTAGAACCTACAAAGAATGAAATAAAAAGAAATTCTGTAATTTTATCAGAAAGTTGTGTGGTTCAAACTTGTTTCAGTAGTTAATGCTGATAAATGCTTTCTAACTGTTTCATAATAAAACACTATCTTTCAACCTTTCTAAGTAGCAATGAAGTTCAGTAACCTTTTTGGTCATCTGTTTTTACTAATAGAACAAGTCTGCTTACTACAAAACATATTAAACAATTTTATAATAGGCTTGATACTCTTCAGCCAGGTGGTAAAAATCAGAGCAGATCCACAAGTGGAGTTAAGGTCACACGGCCTATGCTGAACACACGGGGATGGGGAAGGAATTTATTCATACCACTTAAGATACAAGAAAACAGTAATAATAAAACCTTCTAATTTTAGTAGCTAAGAATAAAAAAAAATCCAGTTTCTGAATACCTCTAAGGATGTATGTATTTGGGGATGCCACAGGAAACCAGTGAGGTTCTACCTACCTATCTCAAGTGACCTTTACTTTTCAAACCTAGGCTAAGAAGTAAGGGATAATGTTTCAGTTTTAGAAACAAGTAAGATACACAGTTAAAGAAATGGCAGTTTTGTGCATAAATCAAATGCAAAAAGACTTACAATATTTCCATCAAAATTTACACAAAATGAAATCCCTTTGACATCTTCTCAAAAGATCACTATTACACTAATAATATATCCTTTGTCTTGCCCATGTTTAAAATATAAACCATTCACTTCTTGAACCAACCTCAACCTCCTCTGAAGCTGAAGTTCCAGCCACGCATTCTCTTGCCTTCTTTTCAAATCCACGCAACCATTCACTATAACTCTGTGGGAGTGAAAAGTCAAAATCAATTTCTAAAAAAAATCTAAATGAAATAGATTAAACATTTAAAATAACCAAATTACACAATTATGAAAGAAAATCTACATAAATGCTACCCACCTACAAATTTTGAAGACTAACATAACTCTTGCACAAGTTGAACATAACCCAGACTTTAAAATAAATACTAAAAAGATACTCAATTTGTGCTACCATCAAAATAATATCCTGACCAAAAATACCTACAACTCAATTTTGGAGTTTCAGGTAGAAAAATGGGCTTAAATATAGCTTCTACAACTTACTAGCTTTAAGACCAATGAACTCAATCCTTAAAACACAGAAAATTCAGAATGAATAATCGTTAAAAAAAATTTTTTTCAGGCCAGATGCAATGGCATTATCTCTATGGTCCTATAGTACTTCCAGAAGCCAATACAGGAGGATCATCTGAGCCCTGGAACTGGAGACCAGCCTGAGCTGTATAGCAAGACTCCCTCCTTACAAGAAACAAGAAAGTCGGCCAGATATGATGGCCGAGCACCTACAGGCCCAGCCACTTGGGATCTAAACTGTATGACGTAGAGGGAGACTTACAAACTTTAAGCAACTAAATCACTTTGTTATCTGATTTTATTTTATGTTGGGTCCCTGTATTTGAAGCTGTTATGTAGAATTTTAGTAGGATATGTTTAGTCTTGGTTCAGATTTGTAATGTCAGAGTGTTAATTGGAGACTTTTTAAAAAACTAATTTGGTATCAAAGGTTTTACACTGTGGAGTGATTTCAGCATCCACTTTTTTGTCCTATTTCATAGTTTATCATAGATAACCGTGATTCTACTCCTTAAATAAAACTTTATATTATAGCAGTTAATAGAAATTTTATTAAGTGACTTTCCTGTAAATTTTACTAAACCAAAGACTTACAAAGAATAAGAAGAAATTTGGGTTTAACTAATTAGTATCTAATATTCTCAGAGTTTAACGTTTAGGTAAGCATCTATAATTTAGAATATTTAATCTAAAATTGAGTAATTGCTAAACCTGGAATACATGCATTTTTTACATCAGCTAGCACGTCAGCACAAATTAAGTTTTTGTTGGATTGAGACAAAATGTTTTACTTGTATATGCTTATTTCTCATGATTTTAAAAAGTTCTTCACAATATATATTTCTTAATTTGAACAAAACATTTTCAGAATCCCTGGAATACCTTCAGAGAACTTGAAATCCTTCAAATATAACATCTTCAGTTGAAATTTCATTTTATGAATTCAAAATATATCATTTTTGAGAACTATTTATCTGAAAAAGTAGAGTTTTTTTTAAACAGGCGTTTTTGCTTGGGCTAGTGTGTGCAGTGGCATGATCATAGCTTATGGCAATCTCAACCTCCTGGGTCAGGCAGTCCTCCTGCCTCAGATCCCAAGTGGCTGGGCCTACAGGTGCTTGGCCATCATACCTGGCCGACTTTCTTGTTTCTTGTAAGGAGGGAGTCTTGCTATACAGCTCAGGCTGGTCTCCAGTTTATATTTTTTATATAAAGTGGTTTAGTTGCTTAAAGTTTGTAAGTCTCCCTCTACGTCATACAGTTTAGATCTGCTAAGCAATGGCAAACAGTAAAAAGAATTCATGTATAAAACCTGCATATTTATTATGTTAAAATGAAGCTTCTTGCATAAGGTAAATATTATCCTTCATATCTTTAAAAACCTAAAATATGGGGGGGCAGAGGCAAGATGGCAGTCTATAGCCAGCTTTACAGAGTTTCCTGTCCAGAAGGAGAGTTAAAGGACAGAAGTTTAGCAAGAAAGCCATTGGTTGGAATTGGAGGCAAAGAGAGAAGGTTGAAGAACACATATCAACCCTGCTGAGACGAGCTGCGACCCCAAGTATACAAACAAAAGGTACAAAAACCATTGCCAAGTGGTCAGGAGTCCCCTCCCCCATAAGAATGGCTTGCAGTATACTCTATACAAACAAGCAAGCGGAGTTCAAATATCCTCCCATTTTATCCCACGGGAGAGACCCTCTAAAAACCAGACCTCCTTTCCCTATTAGGGTGCTATGGCACTCTCCTGCCAGGCATAAAACTGTATATATTCTCTACCTGCAATTTTGAACTCCTAGCACTCCCCTCCACTCTCACCCCGAGGTCTGGAAGCCTGTCCCCATGGACTCCAGATTCTTGAGCATTTTCTCGAGGGGTGTGGACAGAGCATGGGCTATTGCTAATCTGTGCTGATTCTCCGACATGGAGAGAGGCGAGTACAGTGGGCTGCACAGGAGTGGGTGGTGGTGCCCCGGGGCACTGAACAGCAGCCCTGGCAGGGACAAGAGAGCTCACACCCCTGGGGAGATTTTGAAAGGACACTCCCAGTCTCTCTGGGCAACCAGAGGAAGCCAGGCATCTTCTCCAGTAGCAGCCACTGGCAAAACTGATCTGGGATGGAAACGCAGGCCCTGGGAGTAAAGGGGATGTCTGAGGTGGTACCAGCCTGGGCAGAGTTCAGGGACTAGAATACGAATGGGCAGAGATAGCAGACTCCCAGGGCGGGGCTGACCCAGAGGACTGTTTCACTGAGTCTCAGGAACTGCAGCCAAGACTGGGGAGTGGCACAGACAGGGCAGGATCAGCCTGGGTGGAGTACGGGGACCAGAATACGAATGCGCAGAGACAGCAGACTCCCAGGGCAGGCCTGACTCAACAGATTATTTCACTGAATCTCAGGAACTGCAGCTGAGACTGGGCAGTGGCACAGACAGGGCAGAGTTATTCAAACAGCGTCTGTATTTCCGGGACAGAAACGAACTCTGCAAAGTTGTTCTGTTCTGTCAGCAACATCAATCAGGGACAGGGCTGGAACTGAGAGAAACACTCCAGCCCTCATTAAGTACCCGAGATTGTATGGCTCACCTCCTCCTGCCGGACAGTGGAAGAGATTGGCGACCTGGCTGAGGAGACATAGATCTCCCTGTGACTCGGGTAGGCCCAAAACCCCTGGAGAATCTGCTCATTGGAAGGAACTAGGTCACAGCCCTGCGGGTTACCAGTGACTGGGTGTGACAGAGGTGGAAGGTGGGGAAGAAGACATCAACCTACCCAGACTAATTTATTTGCTGGGTGGGTCCTTCTGACCTCATGGAGCACCGGAGTGAGTCATACCCAGCTGCCAGCAGACCCTCCCTATCTAGTTGCAGAAGCCATACAACCTTGGGTCCTTAATGGGGGCTGGGGTGTTTCACTCAATTCCAGTCCTGCCCCTAATTGATGTTGCTGACAGAACAGAACCCTTCTGCTTTCCCACCTGAGATGGGTGCTGACTGGGACAATTAATTTGGACCTTTTAAACAGGGCCATCCACCTGAGGACTATCCAAAGTGGTACCATGGGTGTGTGGTTGTGGAAAGGTTTGATTTTCCTTTTCCAATTGTTGCCTGTGGGGGCAGGGTGACTTAATTGCTGGTAATTCTCCATAGTTGAGACTTCAACCCAGAGTAACTGATTCACTACAGTAAAACAGAGAACAGCTGAAAATAAGACAGAACCACTTATCCCCACCACATCAAGAAGGTCCCCAGTTTCTCAAGCTGTAGCACTGTATGGGTCCTTGGCAAAGCTCTAGGGGAAAAGGTACAGACACCAGTCCCAGATTTTGGACAAAGGACTAGCCAATCACCACTCCTGGAGCCCCCAACTTCTCCTTATCTGCTCATCTAGCCAAATGGTGTAAAATAATCATGGGACGGAATCAGCAGAAAAGCTCTGGTAACATGAATAACCAGAGAGATCCACCCACCCAAGGAACAATTTGGCAGACACAATTAAAGATCCCATTCATAAATAGATGGCTGAGATGTCAGAAATCAAATTCAGAATTTGGAATGCAGATAACATTAACAAAGGCAAAGTTGGAATTAGATATTCAAGCAACATTTCAAAAGTTGTCTCAGGAATTCAAAGACAAATTCACCAAAGATTTTGACACACTGAGACAAGAATTTGCAGCCCTCAAATACCTGAGAAATATAGTAGAATCCCTCACTAACAGAATGGAGCAAGCAGAAGAAAGAATTTCTGACACTGAAGACAAAGCTTTCGAACTCTTCCAAACTTTCAAAGAGGAAGAGAAATGGAGGGCAAAATGGATCATTCTCTAAGAGAGCTCTGGGATAATTCAAAGAAAACCAAAATTCGCCTTTTAGAGATCCCTGAAAGCAACGAAGTGGCTTCAAGAGGCACAAAGTCTCTTCGTCATGAGGTTATGAAAGAGAACTTTCCAGGCATGCCAAGAGATTCTGAAATTCAGATAGCAGACAGTTTCAGAAACCCAGCATGACTCAACCCGAATAAGACATCCCCCAGGCACATCATAATTAACTTCACTAAAGTTAATATGAAGGAGAAAATTCTGAAAGCAGTCAGACGTAAGAAAACTATAACCTACCAGGGGAAGAATATTAGAATAACTGCAGATCTCTCTGCTCAAACCTTTCCAGCTAGAAGAGGATGGTCATCGACTTTTAATCTCCTAAAACAAAATAACTTTCAACCTGGGATCCTGTATCCAATTAAACTGAGTTTCATTTATGATGGAGAAATTAAATACTTTAATGACATCCACATGTTGAAGAAATTTACCATAACTAAACCAGCTCTCCAGGACATTCTCAGACCTATCCTCCATAATAACCAGTGTAATCCTCCATAACAAAAGTAAATTCACTCAGAAACTTTTGATCAAATTCCAACTTCTACAGTGGCGAAAGGATTAAAAATGTCCACCAGACTTTCAAAAGGCTTATCAATATTCTCAATTAATGTGAATGGTTTAAACTGTCCTCTAAAGAGGCACAGGTTGGCCGACTGGATACAAAAACTCAGGCCAGATATCTGTTGCGTACAAGAATCTCATCTTACCTTAAAAGATAAATATAGACTCAAGGTGAAGGGATGATCATCTATATTCCAGGCAAATGGAAAGCAGAAAAAAGCAGATGTTGTAATCTAAACCAACCAAACTAAGGCAGGATAAGGATGGACACTTCATATTTGTTAAAGATAATAATATGATGAGATTTCAATTATTAATATTTATGCACCTAACCAGAATGCACCTCAATTTATAAGAGAAACTCTAACAGACATGAGCAACTTGATTTCCTCCAGCTCCATAGTAGTCGGAGATTTTAACACTCCTTTAGCAGTCTTGGATAGATCCTCCAACAAGAAGCTAAGCAAAGAAATTTTAGATTTAAACTTAACCATTCAACATTTGGATTTAACAGACATCTACAGAACATTTCATCCTAACAAAACTGAATACACATTCTTCTCATCAGCCCACGGAACATACTCCAAAATCGATCACATCTTAGGTCACAAATCTAACCTTAGCAAATTTAAAAGAATAGAAATTATCCCTTGCTTCTTCTTGGACCATCATGGAATAAAAGTTGAACTCAGTAACAGTGGAAATCTGCATACTCATACAAAAACATGGAAGCTAAATAACCTTATGCTGATGATACACGGGTCATAGACGAGATGAAGAAGGAAATTACCAAATTTTTGGAACAAAACGGCAATGAAGACATGAACTATCAGAACCTCTGGGATACCACAAAGGCAGTCCTAAGAGGGAAATTTATAGCAATGCAAGCCTTCCTCAAGAGAACAGAAAGAGAAGTTAACAACTTAATGGGACATCTCAAGCAACTGGAAAAGGAAGAACATTCCAATCCCAAACCCAGCAGAAGAAAAGAAATAACCAAAATTAGAGCAGAATTAAATGAAATTGAAAAAAAGAATTATACAACAGATCAATAAATCAAAAAGTTGGTTTTTTGAAAAGGTCAATAAAACAGATAAACTTTTAGCTAACCTAACCAGGAAAAAAAAAAAAGACCATATGATTCTCTCAATTGATGCAGAAAAAACTTTTGATAATATTCAGCATCCCTTCATGATCAGAACACTTAAGAAAATTGGTAATCAGAACACTTAAGAAAATTGGTATAAAAGGGACATTTCTTAAACTAACAGAGGCCATCTACAACAAACCCACAGCCAACATTGTATTGAATGGAGTTAAATTGAAATCATTTCCACTCAGCTCAGGAACCAGGCAAGGTTGCCCATTGTCTCCACTGCTCTTTAACATTGTAATGGAAGTTTTAGCCATTGCAATTAGGGAAGAAAAGGCGATGAGGGTATCCATATAGCATCAAAAGAGATTAAACTTTCACTCTTTGCAGATGATATGATTGTATACCTGGAAAACGCCAGGGAATCCACTACAAAAATCCTAGAAGTGATCAAGGAATACAGCAGTGTCTCAGGTTACAAAATGAACTCTCATTAATCTATAGCCTTTATATATACCACCAATAGCCAAGCTGAAAAAAAGTCAAGGACTCTATTCCATTCACAGTAGTGCCCAAGAAGATGAAATATTTGGGAGCTTACCTAACAAAGGATGTGAAAGATCCTCGAAACTATGAAACTCTAAGAAAAGAAATAGCTGAAAATGTTAACAAATGGAAAAACATACCACGCTTATGGCTGGGAAGAATTAACATTGTTAATACTAATTTTAATGCAATCCCTATTAAAGCTCCATTGTCATACTTTAAAGATCTTGAAAAAGTAATACATCGTTTTATATGGAATCAGAAAAATCCTCGAATAGCCAAGACATTACTCAGAAATAAAAACAAAGCAGGAGGAATCACGCTACCAGACCTTAGACTATACTCCAAATCAATAGTGATCAAAACAGCATGGTAATGGCACAAAAACAGAGAGGTAGATGTATGGAACAGAATAGAGAACCAAGAGATGAACCCAGCTACCTAACGTTATTTGATCTTTGACAAGCCAATTAAAAACATTCAATGGGGAAAAGATTCCCTATTTAACAAATGGTGCTGGGTGAACTGGCTAGCGACCTGTAGAAGACTGAAACTAGACCCACACCTTTCACCATTAACTAAGATAGACTCTCACTGGGTTAAAGACTTAAACTTAAGACATGAAACTATAAAAATACTAGAAGAAAGTGCAGGGAAAACTCTTGAAGAAATCAGCCTGGGTGAATACTTTATAAGGAGGACTCCCAGGGCAATTGAAGTAGCATCAAAAATACACTACTGGGATCTGATCAAACTAAAAAGCTTCTGCACAGCCAAGAACACAGTAAAGCACAAGCAGACAGCCCTCAGAATGGGAGAAGATATTTGCAGGTTATGCCTCCAACAAAGGTTATTAACCAAAATCCACAGAGAATTCAAATGTATTAGCAAGAAAAGAACAAGTAATCCCATCTCAGGGTGGGCAAGGGACCTAAAGAGAAACTTCTGTAAAGAAGACAGGTGCACAGCCTACAGACAAATGAAAAAATGCTCATCATCCTTAATCAGAGAAATGCAAATCAAAACTACTTTGAGATATCATTTAACCCCAGCAAGATTAGCCCATATCACAAAATCCCAAAACCAGAGATGTTGGCGTGGACGTGGAGAAAAGGGAACACTTCTACATTGCTGGTGGGAATGCAAACTAATATATTCTTTTTGGAAAGATATTTGGAGAATATTTAGAGATCTAATAATAGATCTGCCATTTGATCCTATAATTCCTCTACTAGGTATAGATCCAGAAGACCAAAAATCACATTATAACAAAGATATTTGTATCAGAATGTTTACTGTAGCACAATTCATAGTTACTAAGTTGTGAAAGAAGCCCAAGTGCCCATCAACCCACAAATGGATTAATAAATTGTGGTACATGTACACCATGGAATAGTACACAGCCTTAAAGAAAGATAGAGACTTTATCTCTTTCATGTTTACATGGATGGAGCTGGAACATATTCTTCTTAGCAAAGAATCTCAAGAATGGAAGAAAAAGTATCCAATGTACTCAGCCCTACCATGAAACTAATCTATAGCTTTCATATGAAGGCTATAACCCAATTATAGTACAAGAATATGGGGAAAGGGACAAGGGAAGGGAGGGAAAGGAGGTGGATGGGTAGAGGTTGGGTAATCTGTGGGATCACACCTATGGTGCATCTTAGAAGGGTACAGGTGAAATTTACTAAATGAAGAATATGAATGTCTTAACACAATAAGAAAATGCCATGAAGGCTATGTTAACCAGTTTGAGGAAATTATTTCAGATTGTATATGAAACCGGCACATTATACCCCATGATTGCATTAATGTACACAGCTATGATTTAATAAAAAAAAGATAAAATGCTATAGAAATTTTAATGTAAATTTCTTAAATAGAGACACGCAGAAATACTCAACTTTCAACAGTTATATGAATAAAGGGCAAATATTATCTATGTCTTATGGATAATAAGCTATGAGTTAAAGAATTTATAACATTCTTTACACATACAGCAGAAGCTCTGTGTGCTGACCACCCGAAGGACTGTAACAAAGTAGTCAATATGTGGAGGTGACCAAGATAAAGAACTAGGCCTACTATACTGATATATACATCTGGTGCAAGTCCAGTCTATGAAAATTAAAAATTAGGTCAACTTAAGGAGGTAGTCAACTATGGAGGTTCTATTGTAGTTATAGTGTTAAAAAGATTTGGAGACTGAGGGCAAATAGTGTTACCCCTAAGAATGAGTTTGTTGGATATGCTAACTACTCTTATCTGGTCACTATACAGTACATGTATGGAAATATCACAATGCACCTAATGTTTGCATCCCCAACCCTGCGCTGAGAGCCAGCACTGGTCTGTGGACTTTTAGGAAAACAGCCAGAACAGCTGGAGGTTAAGGGGCCAGTGAGTTGAATGAGGAAGCGACTGAAGCCTCTTCTGTACTTACAGCCACTTCCAGTTATTTGCATCACCTTCTGAGCTCCACCTCCTGTCAGATCACAGGGATTAGTTGCTCGTAGAAGCAGGAACCCTACCGTACGTAAACTGTGCATGTGAGGGATTTAGGCTGTGTGTTAGTGCTAAACTTTAAATTCTGAATTAAAAAAAAAAATTCACCCTGATGATACGAGGGGGAGCTGAGGTGCTGATGCCAGCGCTGGGTAGCAACTGCAGATACAGATGATCAGCAGCAGAGAATCTGACTGCACAGAGACCAAAATAAATCAGCTGCCTGCAGGCTCATATCAAATCCACTCCTCCCCCAACTATGGAATGGTTGTCTTTCATGAAATCAGTCCCTGGTGCAAAAAAGGTTGGGGATTGCTGCCTTATGTCTTATATATACAATTGTCAATTCGAAAAATAAAACTAAATTTTTTTTAAAGAATAAATTTGTTACATTAAAAAAATTTTACTCCTGGTAATCCTACACAATCTTTGAAGAAGGGAAATTATTAGTCATTAACTCATGGCTCAAAAAATACTGCTAAATAAAAATATCCCCAAATCTTATTTCCATTAATAAAATATAGAGTAGAAACAAAAATAGGTTATGGCCACAATGGAAAAAACGTGAAATATTTTAACACAACCCCTTCTCTCAGGTTCAACGTAAGCAGTTTGCTTACCCAGTGCAAGATATTTCATCAGTTTAACTCTAAGTGATAAAGATCTACAAAACTCATCAAACTTGAATGTATTCTCAAGAATTACAATGGAAAACAAAATAATATTTTCTCCCTTCCTTAAATGTAGGCTATATGTAGATAAATATAATCTAGGAGAGCAAGCAGCTCACTACTACACACCGAATCAGCCATTAAGTTTACTCACACCACACCCCCCCCCCCCCCGCACTCAAACCCAGAGGAGCTGGAGTTCACTGGGGAGACAGCTGATGCCAAGCAAGCAGCAGGAATTGTGTCTGATCAATGAAGACCATTCTGTCATACCCAAAACATAGACGCTCCCACAGGTTAGTCACACTTTATCCGAAGGACTTGGTCACCAGCCTAAATAAGCTCCAAGAAGCCAAAGGAAGACAAGCAGACATTACAGATCCCCTGATGAAAGTGCATATAGTGCCTCCTCATGAAGTGGCCTTGCTCACTCTACCCTACCCTCAAAGTACTGAACCTGAGTCTGGTCCGGACTCTCTGACTAGGAATTTATGGGATACTCAAAGGATACAGGAGCATGCTGACATCACAGAGATGCAGTCAACTAAATTCAAATTGTGGAAAACTGCATAGGAGACCACCAGATTTATTATATAGTAAGTGAAATAAAAATACCTAAGGGACATCTTAAGTGAACCAGTCACCATATTGACTTTATTTGGGTCCTGATTAAAAGCAACTACAATAAGTTATTTAATTAAAATATAAGACAAGTTATATTACAACTGGAAAAATGCAAGCAGACCAGGAGTACAAAATTAAAGATGTAATATATAGTATTTAATGTAATAATAGTATTTCTTAAAGAGATGCTCATCCTTTAGAAATAAGTACCAAAATAATTACAGATGAAACGCTCAAACATCAGAGTTCCTTCAAAATAATATAGGTAATGGAGGATAGGAAGTAAAACAAGCTTTTTTCTATACTGATGCCAGTCATGTCCTGATATCTGATGAAGTTAAGATAGTAGGTACACTGGGCTTCATTATGCTAATCTCTCTGCTTTTTAAGTTTTCCAGTAAAATAAAAAAAGACTTATGCTTTATTTTAGGAAATTCACATGCACGCTTACCAACTTTCTCTGCCGTTAAATATTTAATGCATTAATTCTCTGATCCAAAGTAAATTCTCTCTTCCACTTAAAACATGTATGTCCTCAAGTAAAGCAAGACAGTCAACATTTACTGCAAGACTCTGGCTTTAAGAAATGAGCAAATGGGCACACCTCTTGGGTGCGGCACAGGGACCGTATCTAACAAAAGCAAACATTGTCATCTAATCATTTGTACCCTCATACTAACTTGAAATAAAAACAAAAAAGAAATTAATATACGGTCCAACATTTTGAGTTTTTAAATGTAAAAAGGCTGGTTCATAGCATCAAATACATAAAAAAAAAATGTTGGTAAAACTAAGAAGTAACTTCTCAAAATTCAGTTCTATTTTGAAAAAGCTATTAAGAACATTATAGTACTGGTTTTATTAAACTTTAGAAACATTTCTTACCCAAATATGAAGCTTACAATCCTAAACTGTATGTGTCATATGTAACTTTTACAGAATATAACCAAAGTATCAGATAAATAAATAAAAATGAGTCTTGAACCACGTTATGGGTCTTAACTTCTCAAAAGCACCCTACGTTAATAACGAGAAAGATTAGGATTAGCACACTATTGAAACCAAGCACAGGGTGCAAATGTTGCTTTTAAAACATAGTAAATTAGTCTTACCAAATTAGAAGGGACAGACACTGTGGGAAATAACTTGTGGAGAACTTCTTTAGCCTCCAACTCCACAGCTTCCACATGTTGTTGTCTTTCCTAAAGCAAAAGATGAATCAAATCAAACTTATAAAATTACAGAATTTTTAGAAAAGGATATGATCTTTTAAGTTCAAAGGGAAGAAAAGGTTTTAAAAATTATTTTAGTATTGAAAAATGTTAAATTCTCCTATTTTAAGATATCAAAATGCTTCCATAAGAAAAAAATCTGCAAAATCTCTAAAGCATCCTAAATAGCAAACCATGTCTCAGCAATAACTGACAATGCAGACATTCTCCTTGGCACTGGAGATCAAGTGACTTGCTTCTCCAGGAATAATTAAAAACACACAGACATATACACAAAAAAAATATTTCTTACAGCTATAACTTTATAAACTGACAATACTAAAAACGTTGCTCAGATGCATCCAACTGAGGCTTATTGGCTGGTAAATCTCTAACAAAAAAAGGAAGAAAAAAAAAATACCAGCATCTTTCATGGTCTAGGCATCATCCTAGGACTAGGACTGTCCTGAGATTAAAATGGCAACTTTCAATTCCAGCTTCAAGGTTAAGTGAAGCTATCTAGTGTAAACGAAGTAAAAAAGGACAATCAAAATTTGTTGTCTGGCGGGCCGGGCTGGATTCGAACCTGCCAGCTCAGGTGTACGTGGCTGGCGCCTTAGCCCGCTGAGCCACAGGCGCCGAGCCAGGACAATCAAAATTTGATGAGTGACAGGAATGGAAAAACAAAAAGGAAAAGCTGATGGCTTATTACATCACTAATGCCAAGCATTAAGAAGACTAATTCTGACACTTGTACATGGACTCTGTAAGCTACAAATTTGAAGACATGTTATAAATGTTAAGTCTAAATTTGCTGGGTTTTAAGTTCCAGTCTGATGTATCAGTCACAAACTAAAAACCATAGTTTGTCAAAATTAGGGTAATGACTTGACCACATGCAAAAAACCCCAAATCTAATATTCAAACTATCTTCGCAAAATAAAAAAATGACACCTATGAAAAATTATATCTAAGCCAGGCCAAGAAAATTATCTGAAAACACTCAAAGTTCAACAAGTGACAAGAAGGCAAGCAAGGTAGCAACATCTCAACCACATTTCCCCCACGGTTTCAGGTCTGACTTTTGAAATCTATTACTGATTCAAGGTATATATATTTTAATTTAAGAAAATCTCATCACATGAAAATCTAAATTTACAAAATTAAAAAGCTAGAGATTTCAACGTTCTATTTATTAAAAAATCTGTTAATTAAGGATTAGTGGCAGCAATTTTAAAATAAGATGTTTTAATGAGGTATTTTCAATAATTCAATAAAGTCTACTAATTTTCAGGAATACATTTAACTGCATAAAATAAGGTATATTTATTCAATGAAAATAATTAGATTTCAGAGACATTAAAGAAGTAATTTTTATTATTTGACCAAGGAAGTGCTAGAATAATTTTTAAAGAAAATCAATTAGAAAAAGAGATATTATGAAACAGAAGCTTTTAAAAACTTCCCAAGGAAAAAAACAGTAACTAAAGAATTGTCTAACTCATAATTAAGAACCACAAAGATGAAAAGTTACTTTCTTACTGTACTAATAATTTTAGTTAAGATGTTTTCATTTGTTATAGTAGTTTGGCCACAGAAACCAATTTCCATTCCACTTTAATACCTGAAAAAAATCTAATATTGAAAACTGCATCACTGTAATTCCCTTCCCATATTTAAGTGAAATGTACAGAATGGACATAAAGTCCACGTACAATTTAAATAGGCAACCATTTTAAACTGTGCACAGACTCTATGCCAGCCTGTAGAAAGTGTCTTTAAAGCAAACCTATCATTTATAGGAGCTTAAGGGTACTTACTATGTAAAAAATAAAAGAATTAAAAATAAGACTTAGGAAGATAGTATATCATCATCCTCTTATTTCTAGCATCTAAAGCACTAAGTGTTTTATAATGTTCCTTCTCCGTACAGCACAATTTGTGGCAGTGGGTCAATGAGTAACCACTTTACACGAGTGCTGTCTAAGGACTGCCTAAATTCCACTGAAATGTAGAAGACTGAATTCTATTCTCGATATGATAAGGCAGCAGGCATATAAACTCTAATTTTCTTTAGTAATCTTAATATGCAAGAATGAATTTCTTGCAGGAATGTCATGAAGAGCACTTCTTAGATACGTGATCTCACTAACAAAGGCAAAAAGGTAGCCCTTAGAGAAAACCATACCAAAACCCTCACTGCCGGCATTAATGACAGCACAATTGCAATCACTTTTAGAAAATTACTAAACAATAATTTTCTATCTAGCCTAGATTATTTCTCTGACCTAAATTTCTGTAGTCCCAACATCTACCACTTATCTCAAATTTAATTACAAAGGAAAACTTAAATCCATTACACTAAAAGCTACTAACATATTTGATTAAAAAAATTTATAGAACTATTTTGTAATTTTAAAAAAAATCCTTCAACTGTCACCAAGATTTGTGTTTAAAATTCAATAGATAACCTTGGCACACAAAATACTTTCAGAATGCTGAAATCAATCATATAGGTTCCTTCATTTACCCATCTGCAAAATGCAATGCCTCTGTTCCATATTTATTTATGGTGGTAGGAATTTTCAAATCCTTCACTGAACTGGCTGACATTCTATTCTCTCAATCTTGAAAAACAACTTCTCCATTAAAATTCATTAGAAAAAATTCATACCCAACAGAACAACTTGAGCTCAAGGAGAATGTCCTTCATTGTTTTGAAGACAGAGGTAGATACTATGTTTTAGGAGTGCTTCACATACTCTGATCAAGAAAATTATCTCTTGATCCTAATAATTCATACTAAACCAAACACATGCATCATTATTATCCAGTAATATACAATGATTAAGTACACCACTCCCAAGGAACTAACCCCAGCAACAAACCCAAAATTGATCCCTTTCCTCTATTTCTTAAGACTTTCACCATTTTTCTATCTTATCTGAATCATCTTGGCGTGCCCACAAAAAAAGTCTAGTTTACTGTGCATCTTAGGTACATCCTACATATGTTAATCCAGTTGTACTTTTTTTTAGCTCAGGATTTTCATCAAAGTCCTTTTAGTTAACCCAGTCAGGGCACACTGTCTGACAAGAGCTTATCATAGGTCTTCTGAGACTCTTCAGCTTAAGGTAGTCCTCAACAAGCCCAAACAGTGGTGATTATCTAATCATCACAAATCAGTACGCCCAAAATTAAAGCTTCAAGGAGATGAAAAAAGCAGGGATGACAGAGATGATAAATGTGGATGGTAAGGAGATTTTATATTTAAATTGCAGCAAAATTAAATGCTTCAGTCTGATTTTAATACAGGCTGCAGGTTTTCTCTGTTCAGCGGACTGTTTCTAGGAGTGAGCATTACAACCTTGGAAGTCTTGTCCACTTTGTCCTGCAGCATTTTTTCAGTTGATGCCAAAGCTTCCATTGCTTCCCAGTTTTTCTCCCGAAGGTCCTAATCATTTTTAGAAAGAATGATTTCAGTTTTTCCATTATTGAAAGATTTTTGCTTTTAACTTCATCAGTCAGTATTTTTGCACTGCATTTAAATGCTGGTTACTGCAAAAGTATTTCAATGGGAAAATATGCATATTAGCAAAAAAAATGAAAAGCAATGTTTAGAAGTTCGAATGAGAAAATAAAGATGCCCACTTTCCATGTTTTAGTATACACACCAAATATGCCAACTTTTAAAATAATTAGTGTACACACATGACAAAGAAGAAAGCATCAAAAGTAAACAAACTGAGACTACAAACATGATTTCAAATATACCAAACATTAGAGGGTTCAAGGCAGAGCAAATACACAAGTATTGCAAAAAGCTGCACACATGACTTTTAAACAAGGCCCAATATCATTCACAGGACTTTCCATCACAGCGTAAAAATTCCTGTATTTAAGTTTTAATAAATACCTAAGAATGCCACAGTTTCTCACTGTTTTCTCTACCTTTCTTGGCATGGTCAAATGTGTATGCTGTGTAACGACCTGACATGCACTGTTTGAACTAGCTCATCAAGGCAAATAGGGAGGCTGGAAAGCCACAAAACACATTCTTTTGGAGGAGAACCAGAAGTCATTAAAAATGGAGCTCTGAAAGATCTAGATTTTAACATTTCATTAGTAAACAAAGACTGTTATATCTCAATCTTTCTTCCAAATTAGTAATCTAAATAGATAAAAACAAAGAAAAAATACAAAGCCAGTAATTACATTTATTAAATGCTTAATTATTTGCCAAACATGTACTTGATGTTTCACGAATCCTCATTAACCTTCCAAACAAACCCATGAGGTATTTATCCCCATTTCATAAACAGGGAAAGCACACATAAGTAAGAAATTCTGCCAAGTGAAGCAGCAGAATAAAGGGCACACATCGAATGGAGAGGTGCTGCCGCCTGCAGCCTCCAGGGTCCTCTCTCTCCCAGCGCTTCTGCGGCGGCTGCTGCTTTACTAGACTGGCATTACCAAGCCCTCCTTACCTCAGAATCCCGATCACAAAGCACAGTTAAGATGTTACCAGTGTTACCGGCAAGTTCACCTCAAGTTTTGCATCTAAATAATACTGTTAGTAATGCTGCACAAACATATAAAGGGCAATTTACATACCTAATTTTGACAAACTCAGGGGTGCAAAAAAATGCCAACTTGTTAAATTAGCAATTTAACACAAACTCTGAAATAACTTAACTTACAGTAGAAAACATTTATTGCCAGTACCCCCTTACATTTCATTAGCCTTGCTCAAGTCTTAATATTTCATGTGCAAAAATTTCTTCTCTACTAAGAAAGCTTAAATTCTACTTATAGGTGGTCACCTTCTGGTAAGAGAGGATTTAAGAAATTCATTCACTCTATTCAGTATAAGTATTTATATTTCTGAAATAATAAGATATATATATATTTTTTTTTTTTTTTTTTTTTTTGAGACAGAGTCTCACTGTCTCACCCTCAGTAGAGCACTGTGGCATCATAGCTCACAGCAACCTCAAACTCTTGGGCTTAAGCATTTCTCTTGCCTCAGCCTCCCAAGTAGCTCCTCCCAAGTAGGAGTATAGGCGCCTGCCACAATGCCTGGCTGTTTATTGTTTGCAGTTGTCATTGGTGTTTAGCTGGCCTGGGCTGGGCCTGAACCTGCCACCTTCGGTGTATGTGGCTGGCACCCTACTCACTGAGCTGGGAGCACCGGTCCAAGATTTATACTTTTGGAAACACTATCTCTTCCTAGTTTAGTAGAAATATATTCAGGTCCTAAGGTTTCTGACGCAACTGTTGAAATTTGAACCACTTCTCAGAAAAGGAAAGTTCCAGAAAGCTTTGAAAAGACTTAATTACTGAGCATATTGGGTTTGAGTATTTACATTACTTTTACTTTACAAAAAAGCTAAACAAAATTTTAAAATGCTAAGCTGAAAGAATTATTTTTCCAAATAAACATCCAACAAAAAGTCAATCACATTTTAGTTATTTCTTAAATTAAAGACACGATAATTACAGTTTCAACATTTAAAATGATATTCATAAGTTTAAGAATTTGGTCTTTTTCCTTATTAAAAGAAAAATCTGCTCTCTAATTAACAACCCCCAAAAGTTATATACACAAAACAATAGTACTTTCTTATGAAGATTAAGAAATCTAAAGTCAAAGTGTTTTCAAAGGGGGGAAAAATTCCTGAACCACATTTCAAAGTTGAAGTAATACAAAGGAAAGCTTCACTTTAAAGATTTACTTACGTTGTTTTTCTTCCTCTGGTGTTCAACTGCATCCTTCAAAGACTCTAACTCATTCCGGAGACCACTTACTTCTTTCTCTCTTTCTGAAATTCTAAACCAGAACATGAACACATACAACAAGATTTTAGGAAAGTAATAATAATAGAATTCAGATCTTTATCTTTCAACACTGATTACCATAAAATAGAAATACGAAGCAGTGATGCTTTGGAAAGTGCATTAACTTAATATTTTAGCTACCGTTCATCAGAGAAAGCCCATCTTACAAATGATTACTTTCAGAAATGATTTTTAAAATAAGTGTGCACAATATGGCATGCTGAAGTTTGTGCTAAAGAGAAATCTCATCGCCTATGAGAGAGTTCATGAATATATGAACTGCTTATAGTTGTAGTTATTTTTATTTTCACCTGATTCAGTACAGTAGCTATTTTCAAAGAAGTGAAACTGATAGAGCAGTCTATTAAATATATATGCGTGTGTGTGTGTGTGTGTGTGTGTGTGTGTGTATATATTCGAAAGTCAATTTTGTCTTTATGTGGCTAGGCCACAACAAAAGTTACTATATTAAATTAAGCTAGGTGTTTTCTTGCCATTTTCATACCATACCAATCTCAGGATTCATGTTTCCTTCTGGTCCTATCCAATGGACCCCAGGTTTCCCCAGTTATTTTAATGGCAAATATTCACAAATGGATTTTATTATACTTGAGAGTGGCTTAAATCACAAACAGCTTTTCCCTAAGAATAAGACTCCACATAACAGGTTGACCAACTAGACTGACAGTCCATTTTGGTATGGACCTTGAACTAAGAGCTGTTTTTACACTTCTCAGAGGTTGTTTTTTAAAATGTATACAAAATGGACCTATGTGTTCCACAAAATCTAAAATATTCACTATCAGGTCTCTTATAGAAATGTCTGCTGATCCTTGCTCTATATAGACAAACTCAAAATTCAATTTTAATAGTAAAAAATTCCAACCTAGTAAATAACTTTGTAAACATGCCCACATGGAAGAACATTTAGATGACCTATTAATATATTTAATGTGGCTGAAATTTTAACATTTAAAACATGCTAACTTATCTGAAATTATCTTAAATGTAGCATCTTAGAGAAAATTACAAGGTAAAAAAGAAAAATCTTCCAGTAAAAAAAGCCTCCTTAAAAGAGACAACCATTAAGATTACAAGTTTTCTTTAAAAATGTAGAAGCCAAATCAAAATTTGCATTGATTCCACAATATCCAGAAGAAAGAAGATTCAGTAGGATAACAGAAATATTTAAAGAACATTTAGTAAAGTCTTCAAAATAGTTTGATTCGATGTTTTCTGAATGCCTATAAGAAATCAAACATCTCTCTCAACAAAATATTCAAAGAAATCTAAATACTATAAAAAGGCACATTAGTCAGCCAAAGGCACAGCTAAGCCCTACTGATTTGCAGTTCAAGATATCCAAATAAAACCATAAAAATTAGGTAGCCATTGCAATTACTATAAAGAGCAGTTTAGCACATAAAAATAACTGCCACATTCCAAACAGTGAATCAATACTTACACTTGTAATAATTCTTCGTGAGGAGAAAAAGAAGATGCCTATTAAAAGAGTTAAATGTTATTTCAGAACAAAGTTTTCTCGAAGATTCAAAAAGAATTAAAGTTCTTCTAAGATGTACATTAAGATATCAATCACCAAAGGTAAAAGTACCATATATTTCATGTCAATAATTTTATTAAAGTCAGTGAAAATGTATGTATACTGAAGGCTAAACCTAATCTCCGTTGTTACTACATACAGGTTAAGTCCCCAAGTTATGAACATCCAACTTACATATAGCTCAGACTTATAAACTATGTCTGTAATAGTTAAGTCCTTGGGCGGCGCCTATGGCTCGTTGAGTAGGGCGCTGGCCCTATATACCGAAGGTGGCGGGTTCAAACTCGGCCTCGGCCAAATTGTAAAACAGAAAAAGAGCTGGGTGTGGTGGCGGGCACCTGTAGTTCCAGCTACTCTGGAGGCTGAGGCAAGAGAATCACCTAAGCCCAGGAGTTGGGAGTTGCTGTGTGCTGTGTGACACCACGGCACCCTACCCAGGGCGATAAAGCGAGACTCTGTCTCTACAAAAAAAAAAGTTAAGTCCTTAAGTTATAAACATATAGGCCTTTTGGCTAAGATTAAGTGTAGTACCTTAAGTTATAAACATCTGACTGCTATATGACTCACACTTGCAAACAGAGGCTATTACATATAATACAGAAATGTACCTACTCCAACTTACACTGTTCTTAATTCAACTTAAGAACAACCTACAGAACCTATGTTGTTTACAACTTGGGGACCACCTGTACTTAAAACTCTTCATTGAATAAGTGTTTGCTAATTTCCTACCATGTGCAAAGCATTGGGATGATAAATTTTCATTCTGCACAATTCATCTGACTACATATGTTAAGCTCTTGAAAGTAAAAAAAAAAAAAAAAAAACCATAAATGAAATTTAAATTAGGAAATTTCTTCATACATGACAAAAAACTGATTATATATAATATGCAAAGAAACACAGCCCTCCAACAAATGGTACTTTTTTCTTGATGACTACACTCTCCTAAACATAATTACTATAGGCTTCCTGTCCAGAAGGACTAATTCTTTTGTCCCTCGAGATGTATTTACTAGATTATCCACACATGTTGTCAATAAATTAATTTAAAAAAATATTTTGGGTAACTTATCTTAAGAAAAAAAATCATTTTTATTTTATTTTTACCAAACAGAATTATACCTTGAAAAGCTATAGTTGTAGACCATCACTTATGATATTGTTAGTTTCTCTCCTATTACTAATGTTCACTTGGGAAGAGAAGAGTTACAGTGCACATACATCTTGAAACCCACCTCTATACATTTACTGTTTTAACTGACTTACTGAGAAAGGCATTCTAAAGGATCAGAAACATACAAAGATTAACATAGCTGGAATTCCGAGGGTAACATCATTTGTGTAATTTATATCATTTATATCATTTAATTTATATCATTTATAAATTGTAGATTATTTTACCTTAGATTAGCATAGCAAATTCCTTTAGGAAATTTAATAAACTTATAAATAAAACACATATTTTATTCTCAATGAAAATGAACAAATGACAAAAGTATTTTCTGTCACTGGTTATATAATTTTTTACCACATAAAGTCAAGATAATAGTACCTACCTGTTGGTAGTTCTGTTGCTTAAGTTGCTCAATTTGGGATTTAAACAATTTGTTTTCATCTTGTACCTCCTATTTAAATGAAAATTAAAGATGAGTAACTAAACTAATTTAAGTTAAATACTAATTTTAGTAACTAAAATTAAAGGTTCTTACTTTCCACATAAACTTTTTTTTTTTTTTTTTTTCAGACAGAGTCTCGCTCTATCACCCTGGGTAGAGTGCCATGGCATCATCATAGCTCACAGCAACCTCAAACTCAAGAGATCTTCTTGCCTCAGCCTCCCGAGAAGCTGGGACTACAGGTGTCCATCACTATACCTGGCTAATTTTTTTCTATTTTTAGTAGAGATAGGGTCACACTCTTGCTCAGGCTGTTCTCCAATTCCTCAGCTCAAGCAATCTACTCCTTTCGGCCTCCCAATGTGCTAGGACTATAGGAGCCACTCCCTGCTCCCAGCCTTCCATATAAACTTTTGAAAAAAACCACACAAGCTGGAAAATTCTAAAATAGTAATAATTTTAAAAGGGTATAATAAGTCCTATATAAAAACCTATTATGAAATTACAGCAATTGTATTTAGTACTAGCCTGACAGTAGCCATGTCTCAAAGGAACAAAATAGGAACCAGAACTAGACCCAACCACCTGTAAGAATTTAGTGCAGGGAGAAACTTTAGATCAGGAATGCAAGGTTTCTCAACTCTAACTCTAGGGATGCGATAGTTCTTTGTTGTGGGTATTGTCTTATGCACTATAAAACCTTTAGTGGTACTCATTCCTCTATCTACTAGATCCAGCAGTACCTCTCCCCCAGCAGTCACAACCAAAAATTTCTCCAGATACTGCTCCCCAGGGAAGGCCAAAGCAGTAATGATGGGTTAGTTTATAATGAGGCTAGCCTTCTCTTTTAAAAAAGTAGAATGTTATTCTCACAGCTTACTGAAATAAATTACATATAAATAAAAAATCTAAACAAAAACCATAAATTAGAAGAAAATATGTGAAAATATTTCTATGATCATAAAGTAAAAGACACCTTTCTAAGACTTAAAATTCAAGATATCACATATATGTGAGTATATAAAAGTTTTAAATTTTCAAAAGAAGGGAAAAACATAAAGTGAAAAAGCAGAACTGGGGAAACTAAATCACTCACATAATGATACAAGTCTAATTTCCCTTACTATATAAAAAAGGATCTTATAAATCAGTAAAAAAAAAAGAAAGAAAAAAAGAAAGTCAGAGAAAAAAAAATGAGGAAAATTAAAGTACAATTCATATAAAATGGTTTATATGTTAAGAAAAATGCTTCACTTCTCTCATAATCAAATCCAAGTTAAATACAATCCTACCATCTTTCAAGTATAATATCAAGTCCTTGTCAGAACTAAGAAGGAAGAAGGGGAAAAGGCCCTCAGTTGACAAGAGTCTAAATCAGTACAAACACTTTTGAATGGCAATTTATCAGATAAAAATGAGCCTATTTGGGGGGAACGGGGACTGTGACAGAACCACGCCTTGAAGCACGGAATATGAATGACACTAATCAGAGACAATGTAGGCTATCACTTCAAATCAATGTGCTATAAGTACTTTAAATATTAACCACATGAGGGTGAAATGATACTGACTTTCCACTTCAACTATTTGTATCTTTGAAACAAACTAAAAAATCCTACATAAACACTGACCCAGCTAGGTAGTTATAATACAAATATACTAGCAAAAATATTCACAATAGATGTGCAATGATGTTCTCTGTAGTATTGTTTGTAAGAGGAAAACAACCCTAAATAATCTAGGTATCCATCAATTGGCATCTTATATAAATGATGACATAATCATATAATACCATAAAGCTATTAAAAGCTAAAGACAGAAAAGTGCTCTCAAAAAACACTGTTAATTGGTGAGGGACAGGGAAGCAAAACACTAAAGTATACAGTTAACAATATATTCTAGTTTTTTTTATTTTTACATATACATCTGTTTATTAAGTTTCCACTTTCTGCCTTCACAACAATAATATATTCTAAATAAGTATACACACATACATACATTTTATGCATGGGTAGTTTCTCCAGAGATACACCAACAATTGCTAGTAGTTAATTATCTCTGAGAAATGAATGAGACCTAGTGTCTAGGTAGAAAGGAACTCAGTCTATATTCCATTTTCCTTTGGTAGCAGTTAAAAATTTTTTTAAACCTACAACTCAAATAATTCACACAATAATTTCAAGTAATCATATTTACCTGTAACAGCTTTGTTTTGCTAGAAAGATCATTCTCCCTCTCCTTTAGCATAACTTCTACTCTCTTCATTTCATTTTCCTTTTCTTTCAACCTAGAATTTTTAGAAAGACTTTATAATCACTAATGTACATTAAAAAAAGAAAACCAGACTCTTAAGTCACTCCTAAGGAAAAAGATGGCAGCAACAATACCTGCCAGCTTTCTTCCCATGGTACACCAAGTTACGTTTGTTTTAAAAATTATTTCCAGGATTATTTTAACTCAAAATCAAGAACACCTTAACAGTTCTTAAGCAAATATGGCTTCATCTAGAAACAAACTCTGAAAGGCTGAAAGTAAAAGTATATTTTATCAACTCACTATAAAAATTATCACTTAAAAAGAAATGAGTTTTGCTCCTAAGAAGCATAGCCATAATTTGCTGACCCTGGAAATTCACAATATATCTAACCTTTGTGCTGAAGAGATGTTATGTATAATTTAATCAGTTTCCCTAACCAGTGTTAGATATAAATCTTACTCTAGCCCAAGTGAATCCCAATTGCTCCTATCATCCTAACCAAAAGACTTCTAGCATAACAGTTAACAATACTAACATGATCTGTTTAACTGTTTCCTCAGGACAGAAACTCATATTACCCATTTCAGTAATCCCCAGTGCCAGAAGGCACGTAACAGAGTTTCAAGTACAATGCTTATAGTTCTAGATAAAAAGTGACAAAATGGCACACTGCCATGTAACTAAGTGAAACAAGCCAATCTAAAAAGAGTGTATTCCACTATGACACTGTAGAAAAACTAACTATGAGGATAGTTAGATCACCAGTTGCCAGAGATTGGAGTGGGGGTGTTGGAGGGGGTTGTGGAGGGAAGAAGGCAGAAAAGAGGAGGGAGAAATGAATAGGTAGAGCACAGGAGATGTTTAGGGCAGTAAAACTATTCTGGATGATATGACACACACATAATATACATCTGTTAAAACCTACAACAAGACCACGAACTTTAGTTAGTGACAACATACTGCTATTGGCTCCTGAGTTGTAGCAAGTGTTAACCTGATGGAAGGTAACAGTAAAGGAGAAATAGGGGAGTGGATAGAACTCCTAGTAGATAGAAATAGGGGAGTAGATGGAAGTAGCATTTTTCTCTCAATTTTTTTCCATAAATCTAAAGCTGCTCCCACAAGTAATTTATTAATTTCAAAAAGAATAGAAAAGTCAAGGGAAATGTAAGGCAGAAACAAACTTAAACTTACATACTTGAATTATCTATACACCTACTATAAATTGGTCACAAATATGTCTGTAAGGTTTCTGAGCAAATAAATAGAGGTGAGGACATGTGCCCAGAATAAATACTTAGTCACACAAATGAACCAATCTTGGGGACAAGACAAACACAGGAGTCACTGTCTTTTTTTCTATGAAGAAAATGATCTCAAAAGTATTTCCAATATCTTAAAGACATGGTTTCCAAGGGGCACTTCTTTAAAACAAACATCAATAAAGATTAATGATATCACATCAAGGAAAAATCCAAAAAAGATGAGGTATAGATAGCTTTCCTCCTGTAGACTGAACTTAAGAGAATAGGTTTTATAGAACTAAAAATTTTCTAGGGTGAACATCTACAAAAACTGACATCTCAGGCAGCATGCTTAGCTCAGTGGGTAGCGCCAGGCACATATACCAGGGCTGGCGGGTACAAACCTGGCCCGGGCCTGCTAAAACAATAATGACAACTACAACAACAAAAAAGTAGCCAGGTATTATGGTGGGTGTCTGCAGTCCTAGCTACTTGGGCAGCTGAGACAAGAGAATCACTTAAGCCCAAGAGTCTGAGGTTGCTGTGAGCTATGACACCACTATACTCTACTCAGGGTGACAGCTTGAGACTCTATATCAAAAAAAAAGCTCGGCGCCTGTGGCTCAACGGGCTAAGGCGCCAGCCACGTACACCTGAGCTGGCGGGTTCGAATCCAGCCCCAGGACCCGCCAAACAACGACAGCTGCAACCAAAAAATGGCCGGGCGTTGTGGCGGGCGCCTGTAGTCCCAGCTACTTGGGAGGCAGAGGCAAGAGACTCGCTTGAGCCCAGGAATTGGAGGTTGCTATGAGCTGTGA
>CAUYON010168888.1:0-29108 GCA_963573935.1 Arctocebus calabarensis
AACCATGTTCTAATTTTCCAGAAGTGAATCTTTGTTTATTCTTCTTTTAGGTCTCTAAACAATAAGGTGCATTTTATGAATGAGAATTGTTTAGGAAAAGAATAGTTTTTTGTTTTTTGTTTTTGTAGAGTCTCACTTTATTGCCCTCAGTAGAGTGCCGTGGCATCACACAGCTCACAGCAACCTCCAATTCCTGGGCTTAGGCGATTCTCTTGCCTCAGCCTCCCGAGTAACTGGGACTACAGGTGCCCACCACAACACCCGGCTATTTTTGTTTGTTTGTTTGTTTGTTTTGCAGTTTGGCCCAAGCTGGGTTTGAACCCGCCACCTTTGGTATATGGGGCCGGTGCCCTACTCACTGAGCCACAGGCGCCACCTAAAAGAATAGTTTCTTGACTGTACTACATGTGAAAATATTGTGTGGCAGTGAACCATGCAAATTAAGTAGTTTTAGAGTTCTTTCCAGGAATTTAAAATATTATGACTTTTATTTTGTATATGTAAGATTATGTTAATTCATGTTTTAAAGAATTAGAAAAACTTTGAACATTGTTAGAATTCAACTAATTGGCTCAGCGCCTGTGGCTCAACGGGATAAGGCGCCAGCCACATACACCTGAGCTGGCGGGTTTGAATCCAGCCTGGGCCCGCCAAACGACGGCTGCAACCAAAAAATGGCTGGGCGTTGTGGCAGGTGCCTGTAGTCCCAGCTACTTGGGAGGCAGAGGCAGGAGACTCACTTGAGCCCGGGAATTGGAGGTTGCTGTGAGCTGTAATGCCACGGCACTCTATCCAGGTGACAGCTTGAGGCTCTGTCTCAAAAAAAAAAAAAAGAAGAATTCAACTAATTTAAAAGAAGAGTATTGGCTGGGAGCAGTGGTTCACACCTGTAATCCTAGCACTTAGGAGGCCTAGGTGAGAAGATCCTTTGAACTCAAGAGTTCGAGACCAGCCTAAGCAAGAGTGGGACCCCAGTCTCTATTAAAAATAGAAAAATTAGCCAGGTGTTGTGGCAGGCACCTATAGTCCCAGCTACTCAAGAAGCTAAGGCAGAAGGATCACTTGAACCCAGGAATCTAAGGTTACTGTGAGCTAGGCTGATACCAAGACACTCAGAGTGAGACTCTGTCTAAATAAATAAGTAAATAAACAAATAGTGCTATTTCTTTAGAGATGAATCCTATTCCTGTTTCATAACTTTGGAAGTAAAACTCTGACTTTTGAGTTAGTAAGTGAAGAAGCCACTGACATCTAAATTTCAAATTATTACTTTTATTCAGGGCAGCAGTATATTAAGTTGTGGATATAATTTTAAAAGTGAAAGTCTGGTAAATTATGTATGTGTGCATCTTAATTGTGGTTAGCCTTCTGTTGTTTAGCTAACATAATAACACCTCTCAGTCCCAATTTACTCAGCATTTAGAAAGAATTGATTAGCAGTTTAAGCTCTTTAAAAAAGTCATCCTGTTTCCTCAGTTTTTTGGGTCTTGAATAACTGATACACCTTGCCAGATACATGCTGGCCTAAAGATAAAGTTGGTGAAAATCAGAGATTGTGTTTTCCTACCATTTATCAATCTTCTTGTGAACCAGTCTTCCTTTTGATGGCTTTAATAATTAATTTGGTCTTCTCTCTTTTTTTCTCCCCTCCCATTCCCTTCCCCATGTCTGTTCACAGGTTATCTTGACGAATCAAATTACAACCCATCTGAGTGGAGCCCTGGCTTCTCAGGCAGACCTGGTGTCTCCAGCTGATGATTTGTCCCTGTCTGAAGGTAAGAGATCTATCCTAAAGAGGCTGAAACTTGACACTGACATACAGCCCCACTACCTCTCTGCCTCCCGTTGAGAGCTGGGAGACATGGCTAATAGACCCTGGCCAGTGAACCCAGCTGGAGCCTGATGATTTAGGGTTGGCCCCTTTTACCGGCATCTGATCTCTTATATTTGGAGAGTCTCTTGCCCATCTCTATAAATGAGCTCCATCTAAAGGCTTGTCATCCCTCTGCAGGTTGTTTCAGGTTCTTAGCATGATGGCTGGTGAACTGCTAAATCACTTTGTTTCTGAGACTGATGCTCAAATGTTGGCTTTACCCGTGGTCCCATAGCAATTTATCTCTTCCTTTGTCCTGAGCTCTTTTTAGACTGGCTAAAAGCATACACCAGTTTCAAGTGCTCAAGATAGGGCATTCCTGATCAGTCCTATAGAAAGATCTCCATGTTAGTAAATCTGAAAAATTTTCTCCACCCTCCCCTGCTAGCAAAGGTCAGGTTGGCTATAGTTTTGATGACAATAATCTTTACATAGCTGGGGGAATTACACCAGCAAGTCAGAGAGTGGTTCCTCATTTTACTGAAAGTTCTTGCTTGACCTTTCTTCTCATTGTAATTTGATTTCTTTCAGGCAGAATGCTATGGGCCTAGGTAGATATGCATCGCTCTTCCAGGCCTCTCTTCCCTTTCCACTTTCCAAGAATTGTTCATGATGGAACACAGGGGACTTTTAGGCCTAGCACAGCCCCCACCAACTGCCCACGTGGTATTCTCTGGATTAGCCTTGGTTTATAGTCTCAGAAATTGCAAGAACCACACCTCTGTTTCTTGGTGGTGTCTTTCAGAGTGGTTTATTAAAACCATAAGCACCTTAGTGTACTGTCACCCCTGCCCCCCTCAACTGAACTGAAAACTAGAATCATCTACAATTCCTCCCTCCTCAAACTTTTTTCATCATTGAGTGTTCCCACATACATCTTTCCTCTGTCCCTCTTTTTTGTAATTTGTGCTGTGATCAGCTGACTTATTAAAATCTCAGTTAGATAATTTTAATAAAATTCAGAATGGCTTTCCCAGCTCTAGCCTCTGCCATTTCCATCCTGCCACAGTTAAGTTATACCTCCCAAGCCCAGTCTCTTTCTATGGTGTTACTCTCCTACTTAGAATCTTAGAATTGTTTTGTTTTGTTTTTTTCCTGAGAATGAGCTAAGATCAGTAAGGCTATTTTAAAATATTCAGGGATTTGTTAGTTTGAAATCGGCCAGGGTAAAAATATTTACAGTGTGGAAATCAGCAAATACTAAAAATCAGATTTTGTTTTTCTTTTGGGTGGACCAGTTTTCAGAACACTACTAGATAGAGTTAATGCGTCTCAGCCCTTCATAGTCTGTCCTTTCTTTCCTATTTAACCTTGGTTCCTGCCAATACCTTATGTGATGTTCCCATGCCAAGAGCACCCATCTTCTGCCTGCCTCCCCTCCCCACATACTCCTGGCTCCATGCCTCTGCAGAGACAGCTTACATTATCTAGAACAGCATTTTTCTTTTCCACTTCTACTGCTATTCTCTTCTCAAATCCACTCCTTGCAGGCTTATTTAAAGCTTACTTCTTCCATGAAACTTCCTTGTCTGTTCAATTGGTCTCACTCTCTTTTTCTCCTTTATGTCCTCTCTACTTGCTATATAAAGAAAAAGTCTAGAAAAATAATTTAACCTTTAATGATTTTCTGACTAAACTGGCAGATTTTTAAGGACACTCTATCATATTCTTTTTCTGTTCATGTTGTGCCCCAGTGACTAGCAAAGTTCCAGGCACAAAGTAGATAGTAAATAAATAGTGAACTAATATCATAGTAAATGCTTTGGAAGAACAGTGACCATGAGAGTCTCAGAAAACACTTAAGAACATCATTAAAACACACACACACACACACACACACACACACCACACACTTATTTAGCTCCGAGGAGACCTGAAGAGAGTATCTTACTTCCTTATTTGAAAACCAATAAGACATAATACTGGGCGGCGCCTGTGGCTCAAAGGAGTAGGGTACCGGCCCCATATACTGGAGGTGGCGGATTCAAACCTGGCCTCAGCCAAAAACTGCAAAAAAGAAATAATACTTTTCTTTGTGTTGGCTTCCTGGTTAATCTTAAGCAATGATGAGAAACAAAACACATACAAAAGAAATTGCTTTAAGGCTCCAGTGTAACTGCTACAAGAAAGTGGTGAAGTTGTATTCATAGCAAAGGGAGAGTTACCAACTTATCCTTAGACAATTTTTCCTTATGAAATCTAAGGGAAAATGGAAGCAATTGTTTTTTTTAGATCTTTTTCTTATATAGCTGAGCATATAAAGGGACTATAGATCTTTTTCCTAAAGTCTATAATGAAGCTTTTCAACAGTAAATTAAAATGGGAAAAATTCTTAGAACGTTTGTATCTATTCAGATACATTGCAATGGTTGTTAAGTTCCTATGATTAATATGTATACATATGTATATCATATATACATGTGTGTTGCTTTTTTGTTGTCTCGAGTATTCATTGTATCAGCTTTGCCACTGTGTTACTAACTGTGATCCTAGGTCTTTTGATGACTTTGGGCCTCAATTTGTTCTTCTGTTAATGACAGGTTGGATGAATAGAAGATTGCTGAAGTCTGTTTCAGCTCTACCATAAAAGATCATGGGCAAGGGGTGTAGGGGTGGTCTGAAGATCAAGAACATTCACCACCAGCAGGATTTTAATTCTGATTTACAGAAAAGGAAGAATGACCATGAACTGATATTGCCCTAGATTAAACTTAATGAAAAGGATCTTTAGAAACCTCAGCATTGATACTTTGGCATACCTACAACAGTCTCCCCTCCCTGAATTGCTGTCTCTTTTTCCAAATGTACACTTCTGGTTTTGTCTGTCTTTTGCTGTCTCTGCCACACAGATATATACACAATCAGAAGTATACGCAAACCAGTGAGAGTGAGAAGCACGCTGGGATGAGGTGATTTTGTAACTTGGGTCAATTTGCATAGTTCCTGTAAATTCCATGCTCCCACATGAGTGGGATAAGTTGTGAAGGGCAGGCCACAAATTGACAAGCATACTGCACACATGAAGAATTATTTTAACTAAATAAGGAAATTTCAAGGCACAAAAGTCTGGACCAACAAGGTTGGGAAAGTCCTTGGCCTTTGGGGTCCACTTCTTCCTTCTTTGGCTCTCTTACCTGGAAGCTGGATCACTCAATATTGAAATGAAACTTTAATGAAGGGAATTGTATTGTGATCTCAATACAGTGAACATAGGTCTACTTAATCCAAGTAAAAACCCAGCTACAATTTAAGAAAGGGCTGGGGGGAGCAGCAACACAAAAACAAAGAACTCTCAACTTTACAAACACTGGGAGGGCAACAGCTGGTCAGCTGAGATTAAAGGAGCGTGAGAGAGCACCTCCCTTCTCCTGCCTTCTCCTCCCCCATAGACATCCCTGCAGCCAGCCCGGGCTCTCATTTACAGCCCTGTGCAGATGACCTTGTTCCAGCTAAGATAGGGGCGCTTTTGATCTCAGCAGGGGGATGCTGTGGGCCTGCAGCTGGCAGATATTAATAGTACAGGATCCATTGGAGTGGAAGAGATCTCTCAGTTGGGCCAGGTCACTCTGCGTCAGAGCAGAAGGGACTTCATTTCCCTGAATCAGCCCCTGCTGGGTAGTCCTCTCAGGTCAACTCAGATCATTTTATTACTTGCTGTTCTTGGCCACTTGTTCTCACTCTACAACTACTTTCAAGGGGACACTAAGTAGACAGGGTAGCCTTTGGGCCAGCCCCATCGCAGTGTTTTTCACTCTCACTGGTTTGCACATACTTCTGATTTGTGTGCGAATTTGTATGGCAGAGAGAGCAAAAGACAGCCAGACGAGAGGTGCACAAAGAAGGAAAAAGAGACAGCACTTCAGGAAAGGGAGGCTGTTGTAGGAATTCCAAAATACCAGCACTAAGATTTCGGAAGATCCTTTTTATTAAGTTTAAGCTAGGGCAACATCAGTTCATGGGAATTCTTCCAATGCTATAAAACAGATTTAAAACCCCACCAGTGGGTGAGTGCTCCTGTTCATCAGACCCCTCCCATGATCTTTAGAGCTGGAACAGACTTTAGCAATCTTTTTTTTTCCCCCCACAGTTTTTGGGTGGGACCAGGTTTGAACCTGCCATGTCCAGTACATGGGGCCAGCGCCCTACTCTTTGAGCCATAGGTGCCGCCCAACTTTAGCAATCTTTTATTCATCCAACTTGTCATTTTAACAGGTGACACAGGGGCAGAAAAAAAGAATTTGTGGTTCTATATTGATTTTGTACTAAGACTTGGCACTGTGAGTCAAAGTATTTTCTTCTTCAATTTTTGTTTTGTGGATAGAAAGTTGCCCATGTAGATTATCATAGAGTTCAGTGATTGGTTGCTGTGTTTTGTGACCAAGGACGTTTCTTAGACCTTGGTAATTCTTTCTCATGGTAAACATTGAAGATGCTAAAGACTGTTGGGACCTCCATCATAGAGAGCATCTGTTTTCCCATAGAGATTAGTAGAGAAAGGATCTAATAGTCCAACTGGCCTAAGATGACATATCCTATTCCACAGTTACCTGAGATTTGAACAGAACTGGCTGAGTCTGCGCTTACTGGGACATAGTTGGTAAATGAGATTGATAAATAGTGACAGTGAGTCCTAGGCAAGATTGAAGCTCTATTCAACCTAGACCATTGGCTTGCTTTCTTCTGATGATTTAACAGAGTAGCATTTACTTCAGTGTGGTGACATGGCCCAGTTCAGGAGGCCCAGTTGGCTTTATTGCAAAGAAGACACTGCCATCCTGGCATTTCCAGCATCTGGCATGTTCGTATCCTTTTATTGGCATTAATTGTTTTTGATAGATCATAGCACATGGAAAATTTATAGTGCATAAGTTGAGGAAAGAACATAGAAAAAAAGCAGTACTTAGCACAACGAAGAGTGGTTTCCAGTTTTAGTGTTGGAAGTCTTTATATTCTGATTGGAATCAGGGGAATTGACGGCTGATTTCATGTGGATGAAAAAGCATTTTGGGATTCACATTGCCTAACCAGCCATCCCTGCAAAAAACTGGAGTCCATTTAAAAGACTATACCCAAGTTCATGGCCTGCGTTCTCTTTTAAAATAAATTCAACAAGCAAGAGCAGCTCAGAATGGTTGGGGCAAATCTGAGACTCGTGGTTGTGAAAGAAGCAGACATCAAAGCATGGTGTGAATTTTCGAGTTTTATTTCTACTCTTGCTTTCCAGCTGGATCTGCTCTAGATTTACTGCAGGATGTTGGAAAACGTGGCTCCCTGCTAATCTCAGACAGTTGCTGTGATCAATGGCTTCTTTCATTTCCGATAAAAAAACACTGGTGTTTCTACTTAAATTTTGTGTACTTTGAGCTTTATTATTATAGTTGTGATTTATTGTCCTGCTTTGGCCAAATTTGCAGTCTATTAACCACAGTCTTCAGGGTGGGGTGGTCAAGTTAGCAGAACCTTCTCCATCATTCAACTTCAAGGCCCTTCACAACCCAAACTCGAATGGAATGCTCATTGGTTTGGGTAGGACCATGTACAAATGGGTGTGGGTGGAACAGTTTTAAAAATCCACTCCTCAGGGGTCTGGTGCAAGTTGGCTGTAATTAGTGCTCTGAAAAAATTGAGGTATTGCAGTGTGACTACAAGATTAACATTAGCAATTATCATCAACATTATTAACAATAGCATTTCCATGGTATTTTTAAATGTCTTAAAATGATAAATTTCTTAATCCATCTCAAGCAACTGAAGCATGAAGGAGAGAAGGAAACTGCTCAAAGGCCACACAGTAGATGAGAAGCAGTGTGCTGGGAACAGAAGTCAGAGCCCCTCCCGGGAAATCTTAGCAGTGAGTTGGGTAAAAATGTGTAAGTGTCCTGGTGACCTTTCCGTTTTTGATTCCAAAGCCACAGACATATATCAATACACAAGACTTCATATGCCTGTTTTCACAAGGGCACATGTTTCCGCCCTGCTCTACTCTCCCTGGTATTCAAGAATCCATGGCACCTGACTGGGCATATGTGACTCCAGCAGCTGTATAGATGCCATGCAAAGCCTAATTTATAGAAAATATGAAAAGTACCCCAAAATGTGTGGTATTGGCTGAAGGAAGCCTAAATATTATGTGAGGTAGGGAGGCTAGAGTTAAGAGGAGATGGGCACAGCCTATAAATGTCAGAAAAGCTATAAATCTCAAAAGGGCAAAGAACTTGTGGAAGATTTTTAGCAGTCAGGCCAGGGGGCAATATAACCATGACTGAGAGATTGAAAGGATGATAGTCAATGCCAGGAAGTGCTTCTTGGTTAGGAGCTCTGCTTTGCTGGTCCTAGTTGGTCAAAGGGAGACACAGTAGAAGCACAAGATAGGTTACAATCAAGTTAGATCACAGCCAGAGAGTTTTATTTGGAAAGCCATCTTTGAGGTGGTTGGTGTGAGAGCAGAGATTGAGGTTCTGAAAATATTTTTCCCCTCACCTTCAGACTTCTTCACCACCTAGGATTCACTATCTGATTTCCCAGACTTCACAATTCCAATAAAGGTCTCAGTCTCAAGAAGGCTGGAGGGAGTGAACACCAATAGCAGCTTTGTCTGTCACCTCAACTGAAGAGGTGACAGGGTCAAAAGCCCACACAATGGGATGCCAGGAGGTGGCGTGATCCTGAGGCCCTCAGACTGGAAGGATCCTCTGAGACAAGATCTGTCTTTGCCATCATTGCAGAGAATTCTGTCCAAGAGTGAGAGGCCTCTAAGTCAGAGATCATAAAGAAGGAAAGAATGAATAGTTTTCAGGAGTAGGGCCCAGGGATAATTTAGTTTTTATTGTAATGTGGCATGAAATACTTTCAGAATTCATTTGTGATATTTACTTGAATTTGGGGTAGGATTATAACAAGGTCTGGTAAGGAAGTCTGGTCCAGCTAAGGTCTAACTTAGGTTCTGAAATCTATCTATTCCAAAGCCACATGCTCAATCACAGAAGGTAGATGATCTCCCCAGATACTATAGGACTACTCTTTGGTCACAGTTATGGAGTAATTGTGTTTGTCTACCAGAACCTTTTTCCAGTGGTTCTCATGCATCAGATTATCCAGAGGGCTTAAACACATGTTTTGGGGCTCCTACTCCCAGAGTTTCATTTGGCGTGGGAAGAAGGCAGAGAATTTACATGTCTAATAAATTCTCAGGAACGATAACACTTTTGATGTAGGGACTATACTTTGAGAAACATTGCTGTAGTCATTGAGTCATTGTTGATGATACCACAGATACCAAGATGAATCTATTTTCATCTGAGTCTCAAGGAGATAGCCTCCTAAGAGGGGAGACAGGTATGTAGAAGGGTGCCTTTAGCACTCATGGGGGGAAGAAGCCAAGGTGGCAGCTGGATAACAGAAATGTATGCAGTGGAGAACTCTGTGTCTGTTCCATCCTTTCATAATTTACACTATGCTAGAGCACAATTACTCTCTACCCTCAAGAGAGGGTCTGAGTTGCAAATGTGTGTGTGTGTACAGTGATTGTGTATGTGTGTTGAGGGTGAAGTTTCCTATGTTTTAATAGAAAACAACAAGGTCTTTTTACATTATAATGTTGATTTGCTTAACCACACTTCCTCTAATAGGCCCACTAGACCATCCAAGAGAACAGAAAACCATGTTTTCTGGCAGTGTTGCTTCCTACTATAGAGGACGGATGATGCCCAGTGGCTGGAGGAGTAAGGGAACAAAATTTGCTTTGTTTCTAAATATGATATATAGGTAAAAAAAGACTAGAAAAGTATCAAAATAAATTACTTCTGAATTGAGTGACAAGAGGAATATACTCCCCAAGAGAGCTCTAGACCAGAGTTAGAATAAGCATTTGAGATCTTTAAAGGTAAAGCCCAGAAAACAAATTATCAGTGAAAAGTGGTTCTTAGAGCCCAAGGGATGGATCTGAGACCCAGCGAGGAAGAACTTCCTTGCTCCTTTGGGAACTGATCTAGAGCTGAGGGAAATAGCTTACCCTTTGCGTAGTACAACTTTAAGATAAACTAGCAGAAAATCCTGTCTTAGGGTCATTAGAATATAAGTTCTTGAGGGCAGGAATTTTGTCTCCTTTCCTTACTGCTGGATCTCCAGAGCCTAGAATAGCATCTGACAATAATAAATATGTGATGAATGAATGAGGTACTTACAGCTACAAGGGGAATAGACCAAGAACTATTTAAAGCTTTAGACCTGTATTCACTTAAAAGGAGCATGAAACTACCATTGTAATCTTTCTCATCAACACATCATATATGCTCTAAAACTCCTTCAAAGTGCAGTCAGCTCTAGCTATGTGTCTGCACTAACTGTATGTGGTAAGTGGTAACAGGCAGTGGAGAGAAAGGGCCAGGAAGGAAAGAACAGAAGCCTCATACTCAGCTTTTGAAGGAGAGAACTTCCTTGTTCCCACAAGGGTGGTAACTGTAGGACTTTAGTCTGATACACAATAAGAATATTTATTATGCTCCATCTATCTAGTAGGTCATGTGCTAAGCAGGTGCTGGGGGCACAGAGACAAAAACCACAGTCCCTGTTCTTTGGGAATCTCACAAGTGGCAGGGGAGCGTTATGGACCAGTAAATAAAGGGTCTTGGTGCCGTAATGGCGCCAGGATCACATAGGAGCAATCCTGGTTTGAAGCCATGGGGCTTCTCTAGAAACTTTGCAACAAGGAGACACTTGAACTAGATCTTGAAGGATCAGCAACTCCTAAGTGGACAAGGAGAAGGGAAGCTCCTCCTGGCAGAGGGAAAGCCCATGTGATGGAATCCAGGCAGGGTGCAGAGGTAAGCAGGCAGATGGTCTTATCCATCATGCTAATCAGTTTGAATTTTTTCCTGAGGGTGAAGGGGAGCCATTGAAACAGGGAAGTGACAGAATCATTTTGTAGTTCAAAGAGATTTTTCAGGCAGTAATTTGCAGGTTAGAGGGGATGGAGATGAAATTTAGAGAACTTGGATTTTGATGTTTTTGAGGGGAATTGCTTTTAGGGGGGGTTATCCCTCAACTTCTTAAAGCAATGAGAACTTTATAATTAAAATTTTAACCACTCTAAGGTCCTGAATAGCCAGATCTGGGTTTGATCTCCCATTTTATCAACCTGGGGGCAATTTCTTTGGTACGCCAGGTTTCTGAGTAACATCAGGTCGAGCCTTCCCTTCACCAAGGTGCCTTAGTACAAATGTCAGGCTATCTGCATTTCCTTGGTAGGCAGTAAGAGGATAGCAGGTGACTTGCAGCACTAAATGGCATGGGAGTAAACACATGTTTTATGTTTCTTTGCTAATGATTACAGTAATATTGAGTGTCTACTATGCATCAGGGAAAAAAATCAATAACTTTGTGAGGTTCAATCATTACCCTCATTTTAGAAAAAAAGAAACTAAAGCACTGACCATTTCCATAATTGGCTAATAATTACATACATAGTAATCAGTGAAGATTTGAACTTAAGAGAGTCAGCTCCAAAGTCTGTGCCTTTGATAAGTACAGTCTACTCAGCTCTTTAAGAAGATTCTAAAACTACCTCAGATAGAGCTTGTGAGCACATATTTCTGTCATTGTCCAAGTTGAGAGGGTTCCATGTGTCGATATAATTATGTTGTTTCTTTGTATGCAGACTAAAGTCTCTTAACAGACACACATTAGGGAAGTAGTGTGTTTTCCTAATGACAAAAGACACAGCCCTGCATTTGTAACTGGGAGCTTGTATTCAAGGACCGTCTCTGCCAGAAACCATCAGTTTACTGTGAACAAGTCACTGCCTTCTCTGGACGTCAGTTCCCTTGGCTGCGCACACAGGGGTAGCATGAGGTAAAGTCAGGACGTTTTGCCAATTTGCTGCTTCTGTTGCATTCTGTCTCTTTGAAGATGTGTTGTTCTCCTTGATGCCTCAGCAGGTTTCTCTGGGCATCTTTCAAAGATGCTAGAACAATCCTTCCATGAGCATTTTGGCAATCCCTTTGTCACCTTATACATTCATTATCTAGAGCAGCAATCTTTTGCATCTGTAACCCATCATTCTTGAGCATATTACCCCCAAAATATGTAAAATCATTATCCTAAGTTATAAAGTCCACCAGAAATAGAAATTTTTTTAATAGAGAGGAAGGATCTAATACTTCTGCCCCATATCCCAATGAATTGTCTGCCTGCTTCTGAGTATAGTTCAGATTTTTCTCTTCCTCCCTTGTTCTCATTGCAGAGCTCTTTTCTGTCCTTCTGTTCTTAAGAAGAGTGCTACTTAATCCAAAAGTTAAGCATTGGTGGCATTCATTCAATTGTTTATTCATTTATCCATTTATTAAGTATGGAGTACCTCAAATGTGAAATGTTTGCTGAGTATTCAACGGTAATAAGAACAATATGAAGTTTGACTCCTGCCCTCCAAAACATAGAGGCTAATTCTAATTTTTGTCAGCTTTATCCACTTGGAAGCCTAGAATTCCTTCATACTGTAATTAAATCTTAACACCTACACTAGTTATCTGCATTGCACTACAGGGAATATTACAGGAAAAGGTAAGAAAACAAGAAAAGGCTAGAAAATGAGACCCACTCACATGAAGCAGTCAAAGTGACACAGTAGAACAGCACTTAGTGAGCTGCCAGGATGAGGGAGGCAGATTTCTAATGGCAGAGACATCCACAGAAACAGAGAGCACTGTGAGCTTCATGATGGTGGCTTGGACCACCGTCTTAGGATGGAGCCCTGACTGGCGTGATCTGAATCACAGTGTATGCAAAGCCCTGAGTATCAGACAACAGACCACGTCCATTGCTAAGTTAGACCCACTCATAATATGGCAGGCTGTGAACCGGCCCCACATTTCACCAAGAACTCGCCAGGCTAGCCACGGTAGCATGGTGTAGCTTAACACCTATAGAGGGTGACTGATTTCCTTGACCCGCTGTTTATGTGCACCACATTGACTAGCTATTGCTTGGTTCCTATGCTCTCTTCAGATACCAACAATCAAGTACATCCTAGTGGAAATGGTCAGGTTAGGGAACCTGGGTTTCAGGTGCTGATCATCTTGGTTTCCTGCCCTCCCACCCCCGCACCCCATTGGAGGAGCTATTGAAGCAACTTTGAGAAATTTAGCTGTTCATCAAATATATCAAAAAATGTTTTTTTATCCAAAACCTTACTACCTATGGTAGTTTCAAATAATTATCAAAATCATAATTTAATTAATTTCTCCCTCCACTTAGAATTGGCTTAGGAGATTGTAATTCACAGATCCTTTCTGTTCTCATAACCAAATTGTGCACTCTCAAGTTGATATAATCACCTTGTGCTTCTCAGTTTATTCATCCATGACCTGGGCTGATGTCTCCAGGGAAGTCCACAAAGGAAACCTCACCTATCTGGGTTTCAGACTTTTTGAGAAATCATTTTTTTCTTCCTATGAATGTAAAGATCAGTTGAGACCAGCATGACTGATTCTAGACATGAATTAAACAAGCCTAAGCTGAACAGCTCTCCCAAGAGAAGTCATTTAAAATTGGTACGTGTGACTCACTGTGACCTATGACCAAGTCGCATTGTGGATCATGATGGGCATGGAGGAAATAGAAACTCGTTGGCCTGTTGATAAACATTTCTGCAATTCTAAGCATACCTGGACTTTGTGAGAAGTGTGTATTGGATAAATCTTTGAAAACACATGCATTAGTAATGCCCTTTCTTTGGGACACAAACTTGCAGGGCTGAAGTGAGAGTCCAGTGAGAAGGGCCTGGGAGAGAATGAGCAGGAGAGTATGTGTCACTCCCTGAAGGGCAGGTTATGATGTGCCAGGCAATGAGTGCAGGAATAAAGAAAGGAGGAGACTTCTGTTGACAAGTCACCATTGTTCAGACTCAAGAGAATGAGAAAGGAAATCTAGAAACTTACATGACAGCTACTCTCGTATTGAGTGAAAATATTGATATATTTTTTTCTTAGCTGGAATTTGACAGGGTCAGTTCATGTCTGGGTTTTCAGCACTTAATACAGGGCCCTTTTGTCTAGGGAGGCGGCTGGACTGGTTTTTCCTCCAGGCAGGTGCACAGAGGGCGTTTATTGTAGCCTGAAACGCAAACACCAAGCCCCTAGGCCCTGATCCACACACTCTCCTCTGAGGCTCAAGGAAATAAAGTGAACAATGTCTCTTGCAACAGGCGAGCACTGTAAATGCCACTCCTGAATGAAATATTTCTTAAAACTTTGTATATCCGTAACTTGATCATCTCTTAAAACTTAATTATATGTCAGGGAAAAGGAAGCTATTGGCTCCTCCAGCTGTCCAGGTTGAACAAGAGCACACAATGGAGCGTATCCGATTCTCAGCCTTACTTAGGTAATCAGATTAATATCTCCTGAATTGAATTTACCCTTTTGATACGGAGTCTTTCAGCTGCCTTGTTTCACATCTCAAATTCTGACAAAGCTGTGCGGCCTTTGAGTAATTTCCCTGAAATCTATGTGCGGGAAGCCTGTGCTCTGTTGAGCACTTTTTGGGACTCGTACCAATTAAGTCTGTCTCTGGCACAGTTTTAATGGCATGCTTTCCCTTGAGTCAACAACTGCTCCAAAAATCTGAGGTCATTTGTTTAATTTAAAAGCAAAGGTTATGGAACAACCATTTCAGGCTTTACCAGCCAAGCCCCTGTGGCTTTGAAAGGGGAGATGAAGCAGGGGAAAGGCTAATAAACTTGATTTCTCATACAAAATAAATTAATTACTGTTTCTGTTAAATCAGTATCAAACCAGGTTTGTCTACACCATCCCTGCCAATGTAGCTCTGCCTTTCTCCTCAAACCCATCCTCTTCTGGAGCATTCATACTCATGATTGAGGTTTACCCCCTTACTGTTGTTCTTGCAAAGCAAACATCTGGACTGGATTTTTGTCAGCTGGAGTTGAGAGAAAACTGTAAATGATTCAGTGATTTTTTTCATCCTTATTAAATTTATTTATAGCTAGTCTAAAGCCAGCAAACGTGCTAGAGTCCTTGATTGGAGGTTCTCGAGGAATGTACAGTGTATGGTATTTTCCCTCTGTTGTTTTCTAGATAATAGCAGGGCTAGAATTACATAATTTCCAATTGGGTGTGTTTTTTTTTTTTTCCTGAAGGACAATTCATTAGGACTTTGCATGTGTCAGAATTCTTCCATTGTATTAGCTTATCCAACATGCCTTCTTTTCTGTCAGTGAGAAAAAAGGAAATGTAACTGGCAAGGTATTTCTGAAAAATTGTAAAGATGGAGAGTGAGTTTCCGGTTGTTCAAGACACAAACCAATGACTTGGGTATTTTCTTTTGCCAGAGGAATACAACTTGGATTCTCTTCTTATCTCTTCTTAACAACCTCTAAAGTTTTAAAGTTGCCAAACTCCGAGAATCTCATTCATTTTCTCATTACTTAATATAAGAATAGGCTCTACAAGAAGCTTAATAAAATAACTTATAAAATACTTTGCTGTGCCCTTAGTTAGACCTTATTAAATAACAATGCCTTGGGGTTTATGTAATTATTTTAGAAACAAAACCTATAGCAGGCTGAGTTAGATGATGATTTCTTGAGTTTTCTTCCCAGTTCTATGGTTTGAGATGATTCTTTGATTTTCTTTCACTATCATTTATACTTACCTGTGTCATTTTAAAAAAAAAGATAATGATGACTGTTTAGGAATGAGATTTGCTATACCCGTAGGCGTTTTCTTCTTCAGAGAAGAAACTTTTTAGCTTTCTGCCACCCAAGTCAGTCACACTCAGCCTGAACAATGGAGCTTAATGTTCTCCATCTTGCTAAGGGTTAGTCTTTGTTGTTATGAAAGTGAATTGAAACCAAATGAACTTTCTGTTGGAAAAGCTGCCATTGCTCTCAGCCCATAGATAATACAGAGAGAGAAAAGTAAACGATGGAAAAATCCTTGCTATAATAGCATGGCATCCATTATTTGACAATTAGGCCTATGAATGTTATCTTTGATATAACTCCACTCCATTTTATGATGTACATGTCTCTTAAAGATGGGTGTTTTATATTTAGCTCTTTGAAATGTTAACATATTTCTTCATAAATTCTTTTGCTTATGGACTGGGAAAGCTATTCCACAGCAAGATCCTTCATTAACTGAAAAGGCATGAAAGATAGCACATGCTCCCACCAAAAAAGGTGGCTCTGTTTCCATGTGTGTAAAGGGAAGCATTAGAGGCACAGCAGCCTTGTCGAGTATGGGTGTCTACCACGCACTTCCCAGTTATTAAAGTGAAAGGCATGTCAATGGCATTGGTACTGGCAGTGAAATGGGCCATGGAGGCCGGGCATGGTGTCTTAGCCCTATAATCCTAGCAATCTGGGAGGCTGAGCTCTTAGTAGCTCAAGAGAGACCCCATCTCTACTAAAAATAGAAAAACTAGCTGGGCTTTGTGGCAGGCACTTGTAGTACCAGCTACTCAGGAGGCTGAGACAGGAGGATCACTTGAGCCTAGGAGTTTGAGGTTGCTGTGAGCTAGACTAATGTCACGCCACTCCAGCCTTGGGCAACAGAGCGAGACTCTATCTCAAAAAAAAAAAGAGAGAGAGAGAGAAAGAAAGAAATGGGCCACAGAGGGATTGTTACTCATTACTATTTCAAGGTAAAGAATGTTTATTTTCAAATAGAGAAGAAAAGAGAATCACAGAAAGGTGAAGGGCAAAGGACGAATCCAGGTGAACGATCTCCCAAGATCTGAAAGCCAAACAGCTCCTGCTAGATTTAGCTTTTATTATTTTTGGAGATGAAAATGACAAGGTAGATAAAGGAAGAAGACTGGGGGCTTGGAGTTCCCCGTGTGCACTCAGAACCTTCCATAGCATTTTAATGATAATAATAATGATCACTTTTATTAAATCTCACTAAAGAAACATCTTTAAATGCAGTGTTGTTTGCCATAAAACATGCCAACTAATGGTGGAGGCCGAGTGTCTTCCAAAGATGTGTCGAGTAAATTGAGACAGCACCACTGGTATTGGACACTGGTAGAGTTAGCTCCTCCAATCAAAGAAACAAATAACTGTGAGGAAGTGGTGATTCTAGCTATGACACTTAGGGAATTTCAGTAGAATCTGATGGTATTATATATGGAATATTCTTAGACATACAAGGATGTTATATGTAAATTAATTCGACTAACTATCTTGGGAAATATGAACACAAAAGATTGTTCATGTTTTTTAACTTTGATGTTAGTCTGGAACCATTGTCAGGCCTGGAAATTCTTTCATTTATGTTCTTGTTTTCTATAAATCAAGGCCTGAAAAATAAATTAGTTTCAAATCAGCCAGTTGCCCGGTAGCCAGTCCCAGTGACCTTTGTAAAGCCTTTTGAGGATGAGTACACCTCTTCCTCTGCATGCTCCGTCCTGGGTGGTGCTGGGTAGAAGCAGATCAGAGGCCCTGTGCACTCTAGAATGGAAGGGATCACATCAAAACTTTGTGGGCTGTTTTTCCCTCAGGCACCCGAACCTGATTTCCTCTTATCACCTGATGAATTTTCAACTGTTCTACCTTTTCATCCTCTACTTTGTGTTTTTTACAAAACCACAAAGCCTGTAAACCACATGACAGATAGGATCACAACAATATTAGGAGAGGACTCCATGCTGTTGTCAGGACCACATTATATGGATGAATGTTTGAGGTGAGATGAATGTGAGGGAGAAAGAGGGCAGTCTTTTTAAAAAGCAGCTCACTTTTCTCTTTGAGGAAAGCTAGTTTGTCTAAAAGAAAATGAAATTCCACGGGGTGGCAAGTAGTCATGCTTATATGTACTAGGTTGCAGCCTTTTCTCTTGCTTTTTCACATTAGCCCCCTTGCCAGGCATTTCACCTCCTTTGTCGGAAACTTTGCTGATTTGTTGTGACGCTGATGCAGGCTCTCTTGTGGAGAAAATTTGGCCATGATGTTCTCCCAGCAGGGAGCTCTTGTCAGACAGCCTATTGGAAATGAACCTATTTACATAGTGGCCTTCCATCCCTTGCCTCTTAACCTCCTCATCTCTCATTTTCCAGCCCTGTGTACTTCATCTTTGTATGGATGAAATTTAGTCTTTCCAGAAGTTTCTGTGGGTGGAGAGAAGCAGAGTAGTTTGTTGGTGCCATGCCTACTTTGTTAACTGCAGCTCAACATGTAATCTAGTAAAGGGGAAAAGAAAAGAAAAACCAATAAAATCAATTTTAATAGACTACCCCTAGGCAGCTTTGTCTGAAGAGGAAACCACTGCAAGAAAATGAGACTTAATAAGTAGGCCATTTGGGAAGCAGGCAATGGCTATTTTGAAGGCTGGAAGTTTTAACATATGTGTATGCCTTTTTTCCTCATCTCATGCAAATAGATAATGGTTTACATCAGGAGAAAACTCAGGGAAAAAGCCTTTTTTTTTATTTCCAGCAAATCTGTGTTTCTGCAGCCAGTGATAAATGACAATGGCACCAGCAGTGACCTAGGGCATCCTGAATTCTTGCTCTTATGAAGAGCTTGCATTTTCTTTTTAAAGGGTATCCTGTTCCTCCCGCATCCTCATGCTATCTTAGCTCCAGATCATCTTTTTTCCTTCTGTTATCATACTTAAAATAATACCAGTCCTGTTTAGAAAATGCTACCCATAGATGTTGATGTCACTAGTGGGGAAGGCAGAATTTAAAGAGAAGGTAGCTGGATATTGGCCCCAAGCATGTTGTATAATAATTCACCAAACAGATCCATTGAAACTCAGCACTGTTACTTCAGGTCATGTTATACAAATCAAATAAATATTATTTTGTCTTTTGTTGGGGGCGGGGAGGGAATAGTGTTCTCCATCTTATCAAGGCCCAAGTCTATATAGAATAGTAGCACAGTGGAGAAATATAGTTTTGGGTTTTTTTAAGTGTTTGTGAAAAGTGTACATTATAAATAGAGAAGCTGTTTCTGATTATGAAGATTGATTCAGTTAGTCCACACTGACACTACCTAAATCCATGGAAAGGGCAAAACGTAGTTCCGTGGAGCTTCTCAAAGCAGGATATCCTTGCCATGTTCAAAGCAGAATGTAGAACTGATCCTCTCTTCTGCTCCTCTGCTGTATTCCAGTTTAAAGCATGCTGCAAACTAAAATCCAGAGAGAGAAGAATCTATTGCTTTGCTTCTGTCCCATCCAGCCATGCAGGCAAGGGCAGTGGGAAGGATCACTCCTCACAAACCTCACAGATCCTGCCTCCCCAGTCTTAGATTCCTTGTCATCTGGGGGTGGCTAAGTCAATAAGCACCCCCACCCACACTTTTTGCCCTGAACCAAGGCAGCTGGACTTTCAAGGAAAAAAAAATACCCCAATGCTGTAAGTACTCAACTAGCTCTCAAAGCCCAATTAACTTAGACTATCTTATCTGCAGTTCATTTCCATAGTTTATGGATTTTGCCAATATAATTACCAAGCTTTTAATGTTTCTCTTTCCACTGTCTTGTTTTGTTTGGCTCACTTGGTGATGTTATAGCCTTTCTATTTGAAGAGTAAGTGCAAGATAAAATGTTGCTAAAAGCAATTTTATTAGTATTGAAAATATTAGGAAAGGAATGGAAGGAACAGCCAATGTTAACCAAAAAGCCTGGTTATAAATATTAATCTTAGAAGAGAATTAAGGCCATTTGGGCTTTTGATGCAAAATACCTTTGTTTTACCAACTGTAGAAAAAGCCCTTGGTTGGGGTGTCTGGGGGAGTTAGCACCTGGGGTCTCCAAGACCAGGGTTTGCCGATTTCCAGCATTACGTGCCCACCAAATGATTATAACTTTCAAAGTTTCCGAGGAAAGAGTATGATATAAATTTTGAGGCCTTTGCTGGCCTCAAAACATTATTCAAAACATTATTTCAGTTTGAAGCAGCTGATCCCAGTTGTGATTGTTTATACCTGGTGAATTCTAATATTCTGTATGGGAACTGTGTCAATGGGGGTCAATGGGGGGCCTTCCCATCTGCCCCTTTGTGAATTTCTTCTCCTTTCAGTGCCTCCAAATTTGGGCCCCAAAGAGGAGTACAACAGCTGAATGTCATTCTCTTGGGCTTTGGCCCACGCATGGATCTCTGGAATGATGACTGAATCCCATTCTTAAGTCTAAAGTTCCTCTTGATTAGCAGCTCCTTTTGTTTGTTGTTTTTAACAGCATCTCTGTCTTTCATGGGTAGCTTAGAGAGATGTGTTTGAGAGCCCCTTCCAGCTGGGAAGCTGCCCAGCTCCCACCAGCTGAGTCGGAGGATGGCTTCCCTTCAGTTCCGCTGTTACTTGTGGACTACAAGGACTCCACTTCCAGCCCTGGCCACACTGGCCCTTGTCTGCTGTGCAAACTTGGCTCTCTTCACTGGGTTTTCATGCTGCAGCCATCTGGGCATTTTGGGCACCCTTCTTATCTTAGTACCTTGGCACTCAGGACCACATGTCATTCTATCATAGAGATGGAAACAAAGGAATCCTTTACCTTTGCCTTGCAGTTCCCCTGGAACTATCATAGGTTGAGTGACAGGGAGATCTTGGGGGTTGCGCATAGGTCTGGAGTGATATGAATGGTTTTGCTGATAGGAGTCATGTGGAATTGTGTGACAATAACTAGGATTGTTTAGCAGCAGGCTTCTTAGTTCCTTACTTCCTCCTTTTTCCCTGGGCTGTTTTGAAATCGAGGAGGAAAGAGCATAAAGACTCCTGGGCCTCTGATTGCTATAGCCTGACAGGAGGAAGCGTATGCTTAGGGGCCAGCATCTGCTGTGTGCCAAGGCAGTGAATCTAGCTTCCTATTAAGAATTTTGTGGACATCACCAGCTTTTTAAATTCCTCCTCCGTCAACTACTGACTTACAGAGGGTTTGATCTGGGTTATTCACTCTTCAGAGAAGTGTCTGGAAAGATTGGTCCAAGAGTGCTGACAGCAAGTTCACTATAATATTCCTGCCTAGAGAAAAATTAGCATTTGATCAAAGGGATAGTTTCACTGGCCAGTTCACTCCCAATCCACTGTCTTCTCTCTTGTCCCTCCCCATAGTCCTCTGACCCCTGTATACTCATTCTGATCCCCCACCCTGCCCAGACCCCTCGAAGATAGTCAACAAGGCATGAGCTAGCCAAAGAAAATGAATCCAACAAGTGTTAAATCACTTCCATTTGGACCTCAGTGGTCAGGTGGGCTGCAGCTCCTTAAAAGGCAGACTGGAAATGCTTGCCTCTGTTTAAAGTCTGATTTCACATTTGGCTGCTGCTAATTTGGTCCCTGGCATTCGTCATACATCGAGAGCCAAGAGCTTCCACACACTTGATTCTGCCAAGCAGAGTAGCATTCACGAGACAAATCTTGGCTGTAGAGTCAGAAAGATGATACCATCTCATTTCACACCAAGAGTCTTGTTTATTTATTCTTAAAGAATTGAGACAGCAGAGACATGGGGAAGATCAGAGATTCATTCAGGGTTGTCCACTGAGTCCCAGTTTTGATCCTCTGGCCCCTGTGACAGGTAGCAAGGGTCACTTCCTTATAGAACATGAGACCAATTTAATTGGAACCACAGGTTCTAAAAATCTGTCTTCCTCTACTCCTCACCTGTCACCAACATCCAGCTGCCAGAACCCCATCAGTTTTCCCTAAAAAGTCAACCAATGACCCTTGTGCAGTGCAAGAGTTCACCAGAAGCATTTTCAGTCTGTGTCGTACATCTGAACTAAGAAGATCAACTCTCCGTGTGTAAGACTAACTCTGTCTTGTTTTTGCAGTTTCTTTCCAAGAACCACCATTGTCAGCCCCTGATCCTCTGTCTGGCAAACTTATAAGAAACAGTAGAGTTCAGAATGCAGACTGGGTGTGGCTGCTGAAGCACTGATCTTACTGTGTAGCTCTGAGCAAGTGAAGAAAGAGCACGTTGTCTCTGTACAGGCTGCTCTGCTGCATGGGTAGAAGTAAATGGTCATTTTATTTCCCATTAAGAGAGACTCGGAGCAGCCTGGCAACAGATCTGTGGTTGGGTAATTAATCTAAGAACCATAGCTTTCTTCCACATAGGAGATTGGTCAGATCAAAGCAGGCCTCTTGGATTATCTGATCTTTGCAAAAGGCCCCACGTTGGGCCAGTCTCTGCATATACTGCTCCCTATGTTAAAAAAAAAAAGAAGACCATTTTAGCATGTGTAAATAATAAGTTCTGCTAGCATTTGTAGCTCTTTAGGACCAAAGTAAAACTTTATTTTTACTTGAACTGACTTTATATCAATTTTCTACTGCTAAAACAAGTTACTAATCTCCCTGAATTTGAAGAAAAGTAAATCTCTATTAGAGTGTGTCTAAATGAGAATAAAAACATTGTTGTTTGGCTATTGTTAAAATAAAATACATGGAATCTTCTTTAGAGCAAATAAAGTTTATATAGTCGGTCATTCATTTACTTGATATCTCACTGAGATAGTTTAGGTATTGGTGCTATATTCTCCGTGTGTTAAATGGAAAGAACCAAAATAGTAAGTTCAATGTAGATAGATTACAGCACACAATACAGACATTTGTATGATCTGTGTTCCAAGATGCTGCTGAGTGCTTTTAAATTCTGTAAGTTCTGCATTTCACCTACCCAAGAGAATCTGAGCAATGTGTAATTTGGGCTAGGATACAAAGGCCCATGGCCAAGTTCAAATGGACAAACAAATGGAACTGGTACAAGTTTACCAACCTGACACAAATTCTGTGCTAGTCAAGGAAGGGTTTTTCAAATCATGGGGAACCACTACTGAAAATCCACTGGTGCTTTCATGGTGGCCTTTGGAGATAATTTTATAACCTGAAACTATTCTTTTAGCAGACTCAGGAAGAGGTCTTACTTTAGTCAACATGCAACATTAGGCAGAAGAAACGAGGCCTTTCTGTCTGATTGACCTGTGAGTGGGCCCTTTTCCATATTAGAGATTCAAGAAAGAATAGATATTTCTAATTAGGGATTCAAGAAAGAGTAGATATTCTGTGGTGACTTTCCTTGCCTTCTCTGCGATGAGACAGAACAACAGCATCTTTGTGATGACCTTTGCAGAGCTGTTTACATTTGATGACCTGCCTGAATGCTCCTGCCAGAGTGGACGCACCTCCTGGCTGACAAGGAACAGCCATGCTATCTGTTGCTGTGGTAAACCGTGGAGGTCAAAAAGAAAATTAAGATGTTTCCCTGTTATTGCATAGTCTAAGTTAATTTTTTAAAGATTTATTGAGGTATGATTTATGTAACATAAACTTCATCACTTGTGAGCTTACAACTAATTGTGTTTTTTTTAATAAATCTGTAGAGTTATGTCACCACCACTACAATCTAGCTTTAGAACTTTAGTTGGACTTATTTTGAAATTACTGAGTAATGATCATAATTGGAATGCAGATCATGCTGAAAAAAAATTTTGAGGCTCTCTTGGGCTAAGGAAGAGGGCCACCCAGGAAGTCATTTGAGACATCTAACTCTCAGGCTTCTCAAGGTTCATGAAGCCTTAAAATTAGCATTCATGTTAAAGAAGATTTCCATATTTTTGCTCAACAAATGGTATGATCTACTTGAAAAAACTAAGAAACTGCTTTAGAAGCTACCTCACAATGTCAACATCAATTAATGCTTCTTGATTATAGAGGAGGTATGGAAGATGAGACTCTAAGCACCCATCAAAGAGATTATAGTCCATTTTGGACATCTCATCAAATGTATATTTCTATGTCCTCTCATTTGTGAGTGCTATGTTAGGTACTGCAAATACATGGATAGTTAAACAAACCAACCTTTAAGAAATGGTGGTGGGCGCCTGTGGCTTAGTCAGTAGGGTGCCGGCCCCATATACCGAGGGGGGTGGGTTCAAACCCAGCCCCAGCCAGCTAAAATAGCAGTGATAACTGCAACAACAACAAAAAAAGCTGGGGTGTTGTGGTGGGCGCCTGTAGTCCCAGCTACTCAGGAAGCTGAGGCAAGAGAATCGCTTAAGCCTAAGAGTTAGAGGTTGCTATGAGCTGTGATGCCACTGCACTCTACTGAGGGTGACAAAAGGCAGACTCATCTCAAAAAAAAAAAAAAAAAAGAAGAAGAAGAGAAAAGAAAAAGAAATGGTGATCTGGTAGCTTACATGATGATTTCAATATGATGTAATAAGTTCTGTGGTAGAGATAAGTTCTGTGTGATAGCAGAAAGGTCGTCAGTCATCAGTAAAGATGTTCTAGAGAAGATGTTCCTAAGAAATCAAAGACATGGTTAATAAGTTCATCAGTTCTGCTGATGTTAGTTGAATACCTTCCCCTCTGCTCCATTTGGACAAGGCTCAGTGAGATTTGGTCCCTGCCTTCAGAGGGCTTTATAATTGGTGAGAGAAACAAGTCCATTACTACTTCCAATTAGATATAATACCTGTATGAAAGTGGAAAAATCACAGTGGGCTAGAAATCTGAAGGAGAAGACAAGACCACTTCAGAGAAGCCTTCCCAAAAGAATTGCATCCAAGCTGAATTATGACAAATACTTGAGATTTGGGGTAGCATACATAAGAATGGGAAGCAGTCCAGAAGAAAGGTATGAGCTTTGGATATGTTCTGAGAACAGTGAGTAATCCAAAGTGGATTGATCCATATATCACATAGTATAAACTATTTCTATATATTCATGTCAGAAGCAGGGAAATTAGGAGAACCACAAACTCTGCCTTCCCTTGCCTGTATCAAGGAAGGATTCCTAGAGAAGCAGCTCATTTCACTTTCTCCATTACACATGCTTTTTTAATTTTTTTTTAGAGACAGAGTCTCACTTTATCGCCCTCAGAGTGCTGTGGCATCGCAGCTCACAACAACCTCGAACTCCTGGGCTTAGGCGATTCTCTTGCCTCAGCCTCCCGAGGAGCTGGGACTACTACTTTTTGTTGCAGTTTTGACTGGGGCCAGGTTTGAACCCGCCACCCTTGGTATGTGGGGCCGGCACCCTACCCACTGAGCCACAGGTGTTGCCCCTCCATTACACATGCTTTATTCCAAGGTGATAGGATGAGTATTTTTCTTCTTTGGCTTCATCTCTCATGTGGTCACTGCCCATTGGGCCATCTATCATTAAAGTACCAGTGCATTTTCACGAATGATTCTCTATGATTTAAATAGCATATTTTGCCAGGTGCAGTGGCTCATGCCTGTAATCCTAGCACTCTGGGAGGCCAAGACTGTTGGATCTCTCGAGCTCAGGAATTGGAAAGCAGCCTGAGCAAGAGCAAGACCAAGACCTCATCTCTAAAAATAGCCAGGTGTTGTAGTGGGCGCCTATAATCCCAGCTACTTGGGAGGCTAAGGCAAGAGAATCACTTGAGCCCAAGAGTTGGAAGTTGCTATGAGCTATGATGCCATGGCACTCTACCCAGGGTGACAAAGTAAGACTCTGTCTCAAAAAATCCCAGACCCCTATAGGTTAAACCTGTTTCTAAATTTAAGTTGCTAAATACCTTGAACTGGTGGTTGTTTGGGGATATTTTATAAAGTAAGGAATATTGTTGGCTTTAAATGAGGAAGGAAAGTTGGTTTTGATATCACCAAAGCAGAGTTCTGCGTTTGTTTGCTTGCATGGATGGTCCGCTTACTGTGTGGCCTTGTTCACGACATGGCCGACCCCTTTCTCTGGGGTCAGTGAGAAAAGCTGGGCTGCAACTATAGCTAGAGACAATGGTCAGCACCATTGGACATTGCTCTTTCAGCCCCAAAGGTTAATTTCATAGTATTTAGTGATATTGAACCTGCCAAAGAAAATGCTACTCTATATAGGGGAATATGATTTCTGTGTGTGTATTTTTTTTTCATAAAGAATAAAAAAGAAAAATTTTGGAAGAGCATAGCCTTTTAGCCTTGAGAAAAGGCAAAAAAAAGCATGGGGTTAGTACGCTTAAATGTGGCATGTCTTAAGCATCAGCTGACCAATAATTATTTAAATGTCATCAGAGGGGAAGTCCCCTTCCCATTTTTTTTTCTCTAGACTGAGATGCTTAAAAAAAAATTCCCTGTATGGGTAAATGATCTTTAAAAAAACAAAAGTCTGTGAGTTTAGTACTCTATTTGTTGAGAAGTATCAGCCCTAGATTCTGTGGGGATTTTTGTTGCTGTTTTGATGACTTTGCCTTACCACTCTGCATGTTAGAGAAGGCACATTCTTGGCCACTATTTAATTTTCTCTAATAAAATCTAGGATGCCCAGCTAAATTAGATTTTAGGTAAATGACAAATAATTTTTTAATATAAGTACATCCCAAATATTATACTGGCACATACTTAGACTTAAAAATTTTTGTTATCTGAGATTCTACTGAACATCCTATATTTCTTTGTGGTAAATCTGGCAAACCTGTTTTACTTCTAATAATAAAAAAGACTGTCTAAGAAGCCTAGGAACTTTTATGGTTACTAAAAGTCACCATCAGATTTAAAATAAAACCAATATATTATATAAAACTTTGAAAATAGAATCGGATTAGTCATACTAATGTGAAGGAAGTCTTTTCTCATCCCTTTATCTTCCTTGTAGGTAGCTCTGATGACCCAAATCCACTGGGAGTGGCCCTCCTGGGTGTACACTTGCTCAGAGTTATACCTTATAGACTGCCTGGATGGCTTCTGCATTCTACCTTTAACTCAAATGATCAGGTCAGAACTGAGGTTCACGTTGAGATAAAAAATGCTTGACCTCATTATGGCAGTTTTGGACCCTCCTTGAATGCTTGCCTCTCTAAAATTCCTGCCTTAGTTAGAGAAGTGATGTCTTCATAGACATGTCTCTGAGGATGATAACAGCTACCATTCCTGAGTGTCTGACAGTATGCCAGTGGTTTACCCATATTATCTACCTGTATGAGTTCAGTTTGCCTCCTAGCAACCCTAGGAGAAAGATATTGACATCTCCATTTTACAAATGAGGAAATAAAGGCCTTGCGAGGGTAAGTAACTTGCTGCAAGTCACAGAGCCATGAAAAGAGATGAAATAAGCACTCAGGTCAGTCTCACTCCACAACCCCTTCAGTGACCACTGCTCTGGCACACGTGGTGCCCTAGAGCCCCACTTTTCCACTCCTCTCAACCCCCAATGTCTTAATGTTGGAAATATCCTTTTCTCGCCTGATTCTTTACTGATTGAAAATGATAGAGAACTCCCTCCCTGAAACTGTCCCTAAATAGTTTTTGTTCATATATGTCACACAGCAATGCAATCAATACAGAAATCTGGGTGCTAGAAGTTTGGAAGCCTCCTATTTTATTTGAAAATGATTAAACCAATGGGAGAAAAAACTAGGAACAACAATTTAAAATGTGTCATTGTTTTAATATCTTTAAAGAGCCTGAAGAGACTCTCAACAGCTAACAGCTTGGAGGTGAGCTTACACAGAAATCACTTAGGTGTTCAAAAATGGCTATTCTTCTGAAGGCAGCCGAGCCCCACCGTACTCAGCTTGCTGCCTGCCAAAGGCGAGGGTCTTGCCCCTCTTCAAACATGCTGCCTTCTCTCTGCTTCTCTCTTGGTTGAGAAGTCGCAAAAATATTCTGTCCAGCACCATTTTCTTTTTGAACCAACACATACTCCTCCTAGTTCACTCCCTCTATAAAATGATTTGTCAGCATTTTTATCTCATTAAGTAAAAAGTTTTACTTACTCCAGCTTGGAAAGTTCATGAAGCTAGCCATTCTACCCCATCATCTGCTGTGGCCACAGTTATAAGTGTAAAATATCTCTACGGGTGTGGTCTACCAAGTATCCCAACAGCATTTCTTAAATTGTGGGTTATGGACCCAAGGGTCTGAAAGATTTCTTTCATAGGGTCACTCTAGAGTACTGCCTCTATCTGGTTAAAAATTTTCCCAGACTTCCTCCTCTGACTCAATGTGTCCCTCATCTTTCTTTGCCCCCTGCAGCAGTGTAGCAAATCTCCCCTTCTTTTCCTCCACACTCTCTTCAGCTATCTCCTAGTCCCCACTGTGCTGCCTCTCTCCTACTTCCTTTTTCTTTCAACCACTAACTCCTCACAACTTTTAAAATCAAGTTCTAAAAGGAAACTTAAAACAAAACAAAGAAAAAAAGTAGCAGTAGGAAGCATGAAGTTGTAATCTCCTTCCTTAGTCTTTTACACCTGAGAAAAGTAATCTTGTTTTATTCTCCAAGACCAGGACAGCCCTAGCCACCTCTCTCTCTTTTCTTCTCCCTCCTCACATCCCTCTTCCCTTGCCTGACTGATCTCCCTAGGCTGAGTCTAGGTTAGTTGGTTTACACACTTGGTAACTTGCAGATGTTTGGTTTCCCTCCTTTTGAGTAAAGAAAGAATAGTGGTGCCACAGGAGCTTTCAGGAGCAATTCAACAAGCAGTGGGTGTAGAAATTTCAGAAGAAGCTCTGGGAAGACACTACTGATAGTCCTCTCACCCTTGGCCTTTTGTTGCTTTTGGGAGACTCAGCAGACGGCAGCATTTAATCCATAATACACTCTTTCTTGGTAGGGTAGGTACAGACTTTAAACAGGTGCCTCTGTGTTTTTGTTCTCCCATTTGTAAAATGGGCAAAGTAATCATTCTGGCTTCCTAGACTGATGTGAAGATTCAATGAGTTATTATTTATGAACCACTTAGAACAGTACTTAGCACATAATAAACACTACATTAAATAAATACATAAAATGAAGCAAGTAATAATAATAATATCATTCGCCATGCCTGGAGGGCTATATTCAACTTCTATATGACACCTTGAAGATCCAGAGTAAATCCAATTGGCTATTTGTAAGGACCACAGAATAACACATTCCATGATTTCACTCAAGGACAGTTAGGCCTTGATGTACCATTTCTCACCTTTTCTTTGTGCAGATTGCCTGATTATTTCCCATTCCAACTCCCCATTCAAATGTCCTTCCTCATTCCCTCACATGTATCAATCACTCTTGCTGTCCTCACCTCATACTGGCTGCTGATATGTGTGGCCTTGTATTATTGGGTATTTATTTAAGTATAAAGTCTTTCTCCTCTCTAAGGGCATAAGCTTCTTTTGAGGGATGAAACCCACATTTCTCATGGTTGTGTACTGTTCCTGTGCCTTGCACATAAGTGGCACTCTATCAGTGTGTTTTGTTTGGCTGATTGGAGCTTGTGCAGATTAGGAAACAGTTGGCCTAGTGGAGATTCTACACCTAGTAGAATC